>PVIH01000668.1:36072-309309 GCA_004025045.1 Sigmodon hispidus
TCTCTCTCTCTCTCTCTCTCTCTCTCTCTCTCTCTCTCTCTCTCTCTCCCTCCCTCCCTCCCTCCCTCCCTCCCTCTATTGTTGGTTGTGTAGCTGGCTGGCTGGCCCCTAGCATCCTTCTCTTCTTGTTCTCTGCCCCTCCTTCCTTTAAGATTTTTCTCTCCTCTTTATTCTCTGTGCCTGCCAGCCTGGCCTGTCTCGTCTCCTGATTTGCTATTGGCCATTCAGCTCTTTATTAGACCATCAGGTGTTCTAGAAAGGCAGAGAAACAGCATCACAGAATTGAACAAATGCATCATAAAAGAAAGCAACACATCTCTGCATCATTAAAGAAATGTTCCGGGGCTGGAGAGATGGCTCAGAGGTTAAGAGCACTGACTGCTCTTCCAGAGGATCAGAGTTCAATTCCCAGCAAAACCACATGGTGACTCACAACCATCTATGATGAGGTCTGGTGCCCTCTTCTGTAAAACTGTATGCATAATAAATAAATAAATCTTAAAAAATAAAAATAAAGAAATGTTCTACAGTATAAGCAAATGTAACACACCATAATATATCCCACTGCAAGAAAGCACTCTTCAGGAGTCAAGTCCATCCTCACTGATAACCAAGGTACTTGCAGAAGGGCCCTCTTGAAAATGGTTGAGCTCTCATTTGGTAATCCTGTCCTGTATAGCTGCAATAATGCATAAGAGGAAACCAAGAATAACACTGGGCCAGGCCCCTGATCCTGCTTCTGATAGCTTAACCATTTGCCCCAGTTGTTATTGTTTATAAGAAGCCTATAAATCCCACTTCATCCTCCCCCAACACACACATACACTGTTTCCAATGACACTGTTTTCTGTTGCAGTGCTGTTTAATATTGGTGTTTTGTAAAAGATTGTGTCCTCAAAAGAAATAGGACATCTGATGCTTTGATCAATTTACAGGAAAATAAATGCCTCTGACTGAGAGACAGTAGGGACAATTAACCTTGTAGTGGAATTTTGAGGTCCACAAGAGTAGAGATAATTAGATCCAACTTGTCATTTTGTCACTCCAAAAAAACTCAAGACCAGACTAGTTAAATGACCCATCCAAAGAGTTGAGTAAATGACTATTAGCCCAAAATGTAAGGCTATCGGATGCAGAATTTTATGTGTACTGTTTTGTGAGTATTTATGGGATACTTTAACAGCAATGTTCACTGGGAAAGGCTTAGTTGTTCTTAGAAGCAGTGACTTCTCTATAAGCTATTTTAAATTCTGAGGGTCTATAATAATAAAAGTATGGTATTATGGTTTTACTTACGTTCTAAGAAAATCTCACAAACTAAGATTTGCAGGCATGCTTTCCTTAAATACTTTTGAAAAAAATGACAACTAAGCCAGAACACATTTCAGCTGATTTATTACATATAGCTGCTTCCTCTAGATTTACCAGAACTGCTTTTTTAAAAAAATATATTTATTTATTTATTAAGGATTAAACACAATTGGCAAATTCTTAACCAAATTAACAAAAAAAGGGAAGACCTACTTCAATAAAACTAGAAATTGAAAGGCAAACATTATAACAGATATGAATGAAATTCCAGGGGGGCTGGAGAGATGGCTCAGCGGTTAAGAGCACCTTCTGCTCTTCCAGAGGACCCGGGTTCGATTCCCAGCACTCACATGGCAGCTAACAACTGTCTGTAGTTCCAGTTCCAGGCAAACACCAAGGCAAATAAATAAATAATAAATGAATGAAATTCCAGAAAATCGTGAGGACATACATTATAAATTTGTTTCAATAAATTGAAGATTCTGAAAAAATTGGTGAGTTTTTAGATAGCAAAATTAAACCTAAATTCAATGAATGATTTTAACAAATACATACTTTGTAACCTGCTTGAAATACTAATAAAATACTTCATACTAAAAATAAAAACAGCAATAACAAAAACAAATACAAGAAAATATGGACTTACTACAGAATTCTAAAAAAGTAAGACAAATACATATCATGTAATTCCATAAAACTTAAGAAAATAAACGATGCCTTTAAAAGTTACAAAGCCAGTGAAACCCTGATATTAAGCATAGTATTTCTTTTTTATTTTATATATATATATTATTTGGTGTTTTTACATCATGCACCCCATCAAACTCAGATATCAGACCTCTCAGAATCATGTCCACTCTTATGATCTCCCCATTTACAAAACTGCCCATTCATGCTGCTCATTTACTTGCTGGAGCATAATTAAACATCCTGTGGCCAGAACCTTACCCACCCCTCTGCCAGAAGCCATCAATGCAGAAGTGAGGCATTGTGTCCGTTAGTTATGTTCTAGCCTTGAGTTCTTGTGTACAATGACATCTCTCTTTATTTTTTTTAAAGTCCACTAATTACCAAAGCTGCTTTACGAACAGCAGGTGGTAGGTGATGTCCTAACCAAGTGCACAGACATCAAACTGAAAGGCTAAGTGGAAGCTGACTGCAACAAGTGAGATCTTATCTTCATTACTTTCTCCCTCCCTCACAACTCTTTGTCATTTTGAGACAGGGTCTCTTTAGCCCAGGCTGGCCTCAAACTCAGTGCAGTCCTCCTCTTTCAGCCTCCCAAGTGCTAGGATTACAGGGACAAACCACCACACCTGGCCTCTTAGTTTTCTAAAGACTTGTTTAGAAATCTGCAATTTTTAAGTAACAGGAAACTCATAAGTAGGCCAGAAGGGGTTTCTGAAAAGCTAAATAGCTACTGTGAGGCCTGGCATGGCATGTAACAGAAACACCCTGGGTTGCTCTCAGGCTAACTTAACCTGTTTTCAAATGCTTAAATTATTTTTTATAGCTAAATTCAAACAAGATAGTCTTGGAAATCAAAAATTACATGTCCATCCCCAACTGTATAGAATTTCCTGAAGTGACTGACAGATTCCTGATGTATTAGTCCAAGATTTCCTGTGAGTCTTCACCTATAGACACACAGATCAGTTTTCATGTGTTTAGATTTTTCTCTATCTAAAACAGATGTGTAGCCTCTTTCTTAACACTGTTTTAGAAATCTGTCCATTTCCAGTCAGCCTCATTTTACAGCACAGTATTTTGTAACTTATATATGTTCCTTTATTTACAGAGTTCCATTTTCTTTTTTTTTCTATTGCTAACATTACTATGTAGCACATTCTACATATTTCACATAGAACATATGCAAAGATATGTGCATTCAAAATGGTGGTGGCTACACACTTAGCAATGGTATTAATGGACAGCTCTCTTCTCCCTTTTTAGCAAAAGCTAAATTGCAGTGGTGGCAGCCAGCCAGTGTAGCTGCCCCTCAATCCCGTGCTCTTGTTCCCCTTCCACATAAAATTAGACCTGGCTCTTAGGTCCCATCAGCTGATGAAAGCAATCATGTGGTCTTCTGAGGCTCATCATTAAAGGCCTTGGCTGTCTTGGATTGCTGACTCTGGAAAAGCCAGTCTCTGAGACACTGGGATAAACTTGCCAACTCAAGAAAAGGTGAAGTCTCACCCCAGCAGTGAGGACCATTTCAGAGTGGTTCTGAGACTGCCCAGATCAGGGCTGTCTCAGGACCAGGACTGCTACATTCCTGGCATGTGCCAGGGCCTCAAGAATCAGTGACCTTAAGACACACTGATTTTGTTATGCAGCTATAGATAATGAAAATAGCAATGCTATTTTTATGTTTCTGGAGGATAGAAAATACAGTTTTAATTTACATTTCCATGTTTACTTGTAAAGTTAGTTTTTCAGATGCCACTTTTCTTAACTATTTCTGATTACTGCTTAACTTTCTGCTTACTTATGTTTCCTAATATGACTACATGCAAATATTAATATGTTGGAGCTGCACATATTAATATTTGTGCTGGTTTATGCCTTAAATCCCAGCACTCAAGAGGCAGAAACAGCTCGATCTCTATGAGTTTAAGGCCAACCTGGTCTACAGAGAGAGTTCAAGAACTGGCTCCATGGCTACACAGAGAAACCTTGTATTGAAAAAACAAAACAAGAGTACACTGGTGTTTTTAAAACATATGAGCACGTACATCTTCACCTCTTCTGTTGCATGCATTCATTGTTCGAATAATTTGTGTTTAACATCCAGCTCCTCACAGTTGCTTTCCTGTTTTTCCTCTTGTCAACAACCTGGTGGTGGCAGATGGTGATGCTTGCTCTGCCCTTGAAATACTGGAAATTTCTAGTGCTTTCTGTCACAGAGCTATCCTGATGCTTCATCTCAGTTCTCCCTCAGTAGAGGGGTGTGTGTGTGTGTGTGTGTGTGTGTGTGTGTGTGCTTGTTTAAATGTTTGCTGTATTTATGGTTAAGGAGCAAGCTGTTCATATCAGTTGCCAGCCTGAACTTCACAACCCATTCTGCAGATTTCCTTAGCACTCCTTCCCCAGGGAATGGTGGGCTGTGGATAGCGTAAGTGGGGGACATGGCTTCAGCTAGAGCTTTGCCACAGGCTGCAGCAGCAATAAGAAGTCAGAGACCACCTGGAACACTCCCTATATTTTCATTTCCATGCAAGTTTACTTATCTCAAGGATTTTTTTTCTTTCCCTGGAGTATGTTTTTCTTACATAAAACATTTATGTGATTCCAGAAGCTTGTCTTCTCAGCATAGGTAGCTATATGTATTCCTAGAATTTTTACCTTTTCTCCCCCCTCTCTCTTTTTAAAATATAAGTAAAACTCACTTCTTTTTGATTCACTACTACTATTATAAAACACTGTACAGGCCTCACCTTGCCTTTCTATTTTGCTTTGTTGGGGTTAAAACAGGGTCTCAGTGGTAGCCCATGCTATCCTTACGCTCTTGCCCCTCCTGCTGAAGCTCCCAAAGTTCCAGTATTTTACTTGCTGTAGATCTCTGCCACAACTTGTAGCTTCATATTTCTCCCATCCTACTATGTAAGAGCTTCCTGTTTTCTAGAGCGGTGTCCAACAGTTCACAGTTGTGGTTTGTCTTCAGTCCTTTTCAACAGAGACTTTAAAATGAAGATATTTAACAGGAAATCTTGGGGCAGGAGGGGAAGGAAGCTTGAACAAGGATGTACATGGATAAAAAAATATGACTTTATTCATAATAAATAAAAAAGTAAGATAAAGAACAAAAAAGCAGGAAATCTTGATTTGGAGTATACATTGAGAAATGAGTGATGCCCACAGTGTTTGTACAGACCCATACTTCCTATACAGATGCAACTGGCAAAGCCTCTCTAGGAGGTGGCCCCTCCGGACCCAAATCCCATCCCCATAATTCCCCAGCTGCAGTACAGTCTCCTGCCAATCACTACTTGCTAATATATTTTTAAGAAGCTATGTCTTTAAATATTCAGATTCTATGTAGGTCAAGTGGAAAAATGAAAGCTAAACCAATGCATATTACATTTTATTTGATCATTAATTAATTGATTTTTGTCTTTAGCACCATATAAGAGCTTCCTGCCTAAGAGCACTCTACCCTACAAGAATATTTACTGTATATGAATGTGTTTATATTTCAGCCATTTAATAAAACTACTTTGTATTACAAGTTGTTTAAAGCAAGAACAGTTTGACATGCTGAGTAACTTGTAAAGAGATAGCAAGCCTTGACATTGCAAGTGCTTAGGATCCATGAACAGGTTTCGTACGTTTCTGGTGATCATTCTTATCAATCCCAGAATGTAGACTGTGTGTTAATTCCTGTCTTTATAACACTCACCTTTCCGCAACTTCTTTCAATTGCCTGTGACACAAATGTACTCAGTTCTCCTTGCTGTCTTCAAATTTGTACCACGAGTGGCTCTCAGCATGTATTGTAAAGAATATTCTCAATCCATTTTTAGGAAATCCTCTCTGCAGAGTTGGCCAGCCAAATCATCATTAGAAGCTGGCCATGGTGACACATACTTGTAATTCCAGTACCCAGAAACTCAGCTGGCTGAAACAGGAGGACTGAGAGGTCCAGGCTAGTCTAGTTACATAATTTGGTGATATGTTAGATATTTAATAAAACCAGTCTGGAATATCAGAAAACAGATCTACCCACAGTCAATCCAGGAGGGTCAGAGAGTGGTAACTCATGCCTTTAATTTCAGAATCAGGAAAGACTGGGAGTGGTGACCTGTGCCTTTAATCCCATAAATCAAGAGACAGAGATCTTTCTGTGTTTCTGTGAGTTTAAGGCCTAATTACTAAATAGTGGTAATTCAATAATCTAGATATGAAACAACTGGGTAAAGAAGGTATTTAAGGCTGGCTAGGAAGGCAGATTATTCTGTAGAAGTGGCAGAGGAGCGAGATTGAGGAAGGTGGGGATATAGCTGGGTGAGATTTGACTGTGGTTTTTCCTCATTCTGGTATTCCAGCTTTCCTTCAGTATCTGGCTCTGAGTTTCATTTAATACAACCAGAATTCATGCAACATAAAAAAGACAATACCTTTAACAAATTAATATCCTTAGATGTTCCTCCCAGATAACCCTGTCATTATTTAATATCCTACTATTTAAAAACTAATAGAGAAAGTGCAAAGAATAATAAAATTAAGGAGAGTGAGTTATGAGACAATGTACTTTGCTCTCAAGAGTGCAATGAGCTTGGGGTTGGGAAGACAACTCTGTGGTCAAGAATGCTTCCTGCTCTTCTAGAGAACCTGGGTTTGGCTCCCGGCAACCATATTGACATTCTGAGCTCACAAGTGCCTGTTGCTCCAGCCACAGAGGATCTGACACTCTCTTCTGTCCTCCATGAGCGTGTGCTCTCAGAGCATTACCCCACAAGTAGGTGAAGAAAGAAAACATTAAGAAAAGTAAACATTTCCTTTCATCTCCATCTTCTAGTTACAAACATTACCAAAGCCTCTTTGGACTCTTGTTCTTCTTCCCCTCTCCAGAGGCACTTTCAGTGTCTCCTTGGTACCCAGTTAGTTGGCTCGGTCCTCCCTTCTCCATAAGCACCTGCCATGCAAATTTAGAGCTTGTTTATTCTGCAGTCTCCTGTTGTACACAGTAACTACTAACACACTACAGAGGAGAATGGTTGTAAGTCTGTATAAAGGGTATGAAGGATCATGCAGGGTGTTTGGAAAGCTGCTCTTCCTGTCATTTGGCTAGTTTTTGACACAAAATTTGTCTCTTTACTGTCATTTAAGGATAGCTACCTTGTTTCTTTCTTGCTAACCTGATGTGCTCATCAGAAAACACCACACACAGGGAAACCATTCCCTCTATAAGGTATGTTGAGGAAGATGAGCACCTTCTGCTCCTTTCTAACTGCTGAAGTCATTCCTACATGGAGAGAGACTTAGTGGGAAAAAGCAGAGCAGCCAGGCAGGCAGCCATGAAAAACTGTGACCAAGAGGAAGACAGTGTGCGCCTGAAGAGATCTTACAACTTGGAAGATATTTAGGCTTCAGGGAAGTAAATGTTTTGAGACAAAGACATTTTTCTCATACTGAAATCTTAGGTGGAGAGACACTGTCATCTAAAATGTTAGAGTGTCCCTTGTAGATGTAAAAGACTTAAAGAGTAAAGAGGCATCTTTGATCTTCCCTTAATAAACATAGCCAGCAAAGATCTTACAAGTCTTGTAAACTCAAATTTGAAACAGATTAAATGCTGAAGGGGAATGATGGCGGTGTAACTCGGACCATGAGAGACCAGCTCCCACGATCCACTCCAGGATAATAAAAGGGATTCCTCAGAGCAGCAAAGGGATGAGAAACTTTTCTAAATCTGAGGATAATTAAGAATAAATATTTAACTGACTGGTAAAATAAGGAAACATACATGCTTCTGATGGTAACTTTCTCTTTTACTTCTTAAAAATTGCCTCTGACTCTGTCTATGTTCAGCTACATATCTGCATACTGCTGCATTCTATACATATTACTACATATCTTTCTTTGTATACATACACACATCTCTATGCACAGTTACATCTACTTCCACATGTATACACATCTTTCTTTTACATACATTTCTTTTCTATATCTCCTTTTATACAATTTCATCTTCTTTGCCTCCACAGTTACAGATCTCCATACAGCCATAGCTATTCATCTCCAACCCATAGCTCTCTCAACATACAACGTTTTGCATTGTTCTTATACATTCTCAAGCAACTCTTTGCACAGTTCCTATGTCACAGCAGTGCTTTCACAAGCTTTGTCTCTCACATTAATTTACACGTATATGCACCTATATCATTCACTCACTCTTTGCTCACTCACTCTCATTCATTCATTCTCTCACGTATCTCTCACCCTATCTTTAGGCTTTTTCTTCATCCCTCATTCAGCACATACACTCACATACTGCACAGCTTCATCTTTACATTGCTGCTGCTCTTACACACTCTCATTCATACATATTCATTCCCTTTCTCTTTTCCACTCTGTATTGTTGCTGCTCCCTTACCCCAAACCTAGACAATTATATGTTACATTTTTAGGGCCCAACCCATTCTCATAACACATGAAGTCATACAGTTTTTCTCAGGCTAGTAAAGTCACAAAGACCAGTGTAAATGCTTGGTCTTGCACACATTTTTCCCCAGACAGAGAATGACATTGAAATTCAGAACTTAACAACAACAACAGGTTGAACCTTGAGTGGTCAGGGTATGTGCAGAAAATCAACTATTGTGGACAGGGAGTGGTATGTCTCAAACAGCCTGGCCTTGATTTAGCAATAAACAACACCTGGGAATTAGCCTTTGTGTATTTTCTGTAGGAGCAGTTTAGTCTGTATGAATTTGTTGTGAAGTTTGAGATTAGTTGTCTTTGAGACTGAAAATACGGTTACTTTTTAAGTAAAAGAGAATATTCTGGTATTATTTCTATACATCAGAATTATATAACTTAAACACAAATAAACTTTCCTGACTGTCCATAACTGTAAGTGTGCCCAACAATGTAAAACACATTACCAATGGGCTGTGGAAAGAGCCCCATAGCTGTTCTTATTAGGGAGGCATATCAACAGCACCCAAGAAAGTTACAGACAGTCAGTGACCCCATGGCTCTGCCAGCTGGTGCTCCCCATGAGGGAATCAATACATTTGGTGGGTTGACATGTCAAACACTAGTTGTCACCAGCTGTATACTCCCATGGCCCCCGGCAGTGGAGTTATGGAACATGAATCATGAGGTAGTTGAATTCTAGGACTTTATGGCTGAGGAAATGTAGCTGCACTTCCATTTGGATTTAGACCATCTCACACCAGAAGCATTCTCACTGGCTGGAGGTGTGGCTCCTGGCTCCTGTTCCTGGGAGAAGCTCCAGCATTTTCTTAATAAAATGTGTTTTTCCCCTGAAAATAGTAGCAGAGGAGCTGCCCAAAGACACAGTGAGAGCCTAAAAAGTCTGCCCTGGGAGGGCGGTGCTATGTAGCCTTTGTCTGGTCTGACACTCAATTATGCTGCCTCAGCCTCCCAACCACTGGGATTATAGATGTGTGCTACCTAAATTCCAGGCAAGTTTGAGGATCTGAGCCCCTGGTTAGACCAGCAGACCCTTTACCCACTCTCCCTCCATGAGTCACAGAGGCCTGTGCTGCTGGGTGTTCACAGGTTTACACAAAGCAAGTATGGTTCTTACAGCAGAAACATTTGATTTCTCAAACCCTTCATATGATAAATCATGGGTTTTTAAAAGTTTATTATTTATGGAAACTTCATTTTGCTTTGTGGGTGTAAGTTGATTATTTTTCTCAGATTGAATACAGCCTTGTTTTCTGATAAAAGAATAATTTTTATTTCACTCATTGCAGAATGAGTTGCACAAAGATTAAATTATACTTCTATTTATAAAATAATTCCTCCTGTGAAGTGCTGGTGAATGTTTTACAGTAGAAATAAATAAATAGAATCAGGAAGAAAAGAAATTACAAAAAATGTGTTTGATATTTCTGCTCTTACTTTTTTTTTTTTCTAAAGCTTAGAACCTGGGATCTTTAGACATATCAGATCATGGGATGAAGACTGCATCCCACCATAGGTCCAGGACTGTTCCCACCATAGAATGAGGATTGCATGTCACCAGAAGAAGGAGGCATCAGAAAGGTAGAGTCTCTGATTCTTTTGTGTGAGAGATGGAAGACACATGGGTACCACGATACATAGCTGGGTGATGAGAGTAGCACCTCAGCCACTTGCCATCTTTCCTAAGATAGCTGTTCTGCCAACAATTCCCAAATATCCAGCAACAGCTACTTCCCAAATAATTGATCAGGAGGCTTAATATTACAGTGAATGCTGGACCAGTAACTCAAGCATACTGCTAACTAGCTTTTACATTTAAATTAACCCATAATTATTATCTATTTCTAGTCATGTGGCTTGCTATCTTTTCTCAGTCCAGCATGCTCATCTTGCTGCACCTGAGTCTAGCTGCTGTCGACTTCTCTGCCTTTCCTCTTCCCAGAATTCTCTTAGTCTGGGCGCCCTGCGTATACTTCCTGCCTGGCTACTAGCCAATCATTGTTTATTAAACCAATATGAGTAGCAAATCTTTACAATGTACAAGGTCATTGTCCCACAGCAAGAAAGGAGATCTAATGTGCGGCACTGCATACTCAAGGCTATGTGACCTGCAGGCTCCCAGGGAACCTGCTTCCCACTCCAATCTTGCCAAAAAATACTGGTTTTGCAAATGTGATTTTGCACACAGCTTTATTTGTATTCTGGAGATTTAACATTCAGATTCTCACACTTGCATAGCATCTTCAAACTTCTTGTTACTTTTTCTGTTCTCTCTCTCTCTTTCTCTCTCTCTCTGTCTCTCCCTCCCTCTTCCTTCCTTCTTTCCTCCCTTTCTAATTTCAAGCATCGTATCTAGCCAAGACAAGATTCCATGTAGGCTAGGAATTTCAGTAATGTGATTAGTTTTACTGTTTTGTTTGTGCCAGATTTTCTAAGACAAAACAATGAATGCCAAGAAAAGAAAACACTTTTTAGGAAACTGAGAATACCTAGAACATTCCCAAGATCATGTTACTAATGATGATGCTTCCTGAATTAGTAACGCCTGGTGATGCCACCATTATGCTCTGCTGTCACCAGGGTTCTGTAAGTCTTTCCCCCACCTGTCAGGCCTGCTACTTCCCATATGCCTACTCTGAACAAGCCGCCCACTCTCAGTACAGCGCTAAGATAGGGTGGGAAATGTATAAGAAGAAGGTCTCAACTTGTTAACTGAGTTTTACAATCTCAAGTGAAAGCAGCTGGGGCTTTTGATCCATGCACAGTGAGTGCAGGGATGCCCTTTACATTTGAATCTCAAACGTATAATCTCATCTAAACATCAAGCCAACAGCATCTGGTTCTTCCCCTACCTCTGCTTGCTTATCCCATGGAATGTAAGCTGAATAAAATACCTTGAGAACTGGAAAGGACTTCCATCATCCATGACAGCTATGTTTGTTGTTGCAGGATGGCTGTGATATTGCAGGGACATGTGAATAAATTTGATGGCTAAGTGCAGTGGTGCCCCAGTGCTACTGTCTAGTGTAAGAAAATGCAGTTGTAGAGACTTCAGTTCCTAGAGCTCAGAAAACCACCAGAGATTGTGGCAGATGGTGATTATCTCAGAACTGTGCAAGATGTAGGTGGACCCCTACCTCCTGTCACTGGCCAATGTGAACAGCATTTACAAGTAGCAACTGTTCAGATGTAGACAACATTGCCTAGGAAAGTGAGATGAAAAGACATGGCTAAACCTCAGTTTTCTCTAATAGATACTATACCCTGTTAGTCATAATTAGCAACAGATAACTGTGTTAATTAAGAGATTGACAGTTTCTAGCAAGCCTTATCTAATGAAATCTTAGTAGGCACTGTGAGTGAGGGAAAAAAAAATCACATAAGCAAATGAGCATCACCAGGAAGGCATCCCACACCAACTCCAAGGCTAGCCTGTGGTCAACCCCCTTCCACTGTCTTTCCCTTCACTCACACTTCGGCCTTGAACCTTCTCAGTTTTCTTCTGTTCATTTTTAGAACACCACCATCTTACGTCCTTTTCTTTCCAATCCCACAACATAGATACAAGCCCTCACACTCCAGAGAGTTTCTGTAGTATGGGTTTCTGTAGCTGGTGTCTCTCTTTCTAGAACATTCTACACAGTACTGCAAATCACTTAATCTTCTAAAAAGCCTACTGAATCATATTAGTCCTCAACTCAAGCACGTCCACTGCTCTTCACAACTTAAGTCTTTTTTTTTTTTTTTAACTTTATTTATTTATTAGCCTTGGTGTTTGCCTGGAACTGGAACTACCGATAGTTGTTAGCTGCCATGTGGGTGCTGGGAATCGAACCCGGGTCCTCTGGAAGAGCAGACGGTGCTCTTAACCGCTGAGCCATCTCTCCAGCCCCCCACAACTTAAGTCTTAATTCCATTCCTGGCACATGTTTTTTCCCAAATGGTGAAAGCTGGATAGACCAGCTCAGACAGCTTTCCAAATGCAACCTCTGGATTGGTTCCTTTTAGGTTGTGCCTGTGAATCCTATCGGTGAACTTTCAGTTATGGAAATGTATGGTCTTTAAAAGTACTATGACCTTTCTGAGGTGAGTATGGACAGCAAAGTAACTAAAGGGATCAACACTAGCCACACTTCTTCCTTATGAAGAATTTGGAGTCACAGCTTGACCTCCTTAAAGCCTCGATCATTACACGAGCAGCATTCTAGGGTAGGTGCTTATTCCAGCAATCTTCTCTTGGAAGCTTGAAAGTCAGCATGTTCTACTTCCCTGTAGAAACTCAACTGGTCTTACTGGTTTTTTGTTTGTTTTTGCTTTTACATTTATCCAATGTGCCTGTCTTCAGTTATACACATAAAGGATTGTAATGTGGGATTTGACTACTGAATAGATGTTTGAAAATCAACTGAATACATGAGAGTGTGGATTTTAACCTTTACATTAGTCATTGCTGATGAGACAGAATACCTGATGACAGTAACCTAAGGACAAGAAGGGTCTCTTTGGGCTCAGTGTCTGGGGAGCCCGGGAAGACCTGGGGGCAGGAGCGCTAGGTAGCCAGTTACATTGTGTGCACAGTTAGAAGGAGAGCAAGAGAGACATTTGATCTTTTTCCTCACTTTGAGTCACAGCCTGTAAGTTCAGGTTCCTTACAGATACCCCAGAGGCTAAGTGACTATGACGGTCACTTGTCCTGTGCTGCCTTGGATGGAAACAGCGTCCGTAGGCTTGAATGTTTGACTCTTGGTGCTCAGCTGCTGGAACTGTTGGGAAAGAGTTAGAGGCTGTGGCTTTGTGGAAGAAAGTGTGTCACTGGAGGTGGGCTTGGAGGTTTCAAAAGCCCACACCATCCCCATCCTCACTTTGTGGCTAGAGATAGGAATTCTCAGCTACTGCCCCAGTACCTTAGTCACAGCATCTTATCACAACAATAGAAAAGTAACTAAGACACGCCACAGCCACTTTTGAATAAGGAGAAGTCCAAGTTCAGT
The DNA here is from genome assembly GCA_004025045.1 of Sigmodon hispidus. Taxonomy (NCBI): domain Eukaryota; kingdom Metazoa; phylum Chordata; class Mammalia; order Rodentia; family Cricetidae; genus Sigmodon; species Sigmodon hispidus. Next base: position 49,536 of record PVIH01000668.1, read on the forward strand.
GTGGAACTTTGCATTGGGATTGGAGGTTCTCTTCCACCTGGCCCTTTCATGCTTCTCAAAGTTGAGACAATTAACTTTAAGTAAAGCATCAAAGACTTTTAGAATAATTATTTAGCCCAGATAAAAATGGGACATATAATGAAAACCTGCAAGTTGAGTAAAACCTGTGAATTGTTTGAGAGAGTCCCTATGGGGATCCCACATCTGGTGCCCTCTCTGCAACCCTGGCTGATTTCTCACTCAGTAAAGCAGCAGAGTGGAGTATCAGAGCCCCAAAAGTAAGCTGACAATGCAGCTCTGTTTCTATGCCTTCCTGAGTGACATTGGCCAGGGAAATGAAATTGGTTCAGTGATTCTGGCTAATATTAACTGACTCCAAGTAATTCATTCTCAAACAAGTGACTCTGTAGCAATCTTTCTTTGATTCTTAGTTCAGAACTCTTTCAGCTTTTTTGATTTCACACGCTGTGCTTTCTAATTGTAGGGTTAGTGTTGAGTTGCCCATATGCTAAGTACTGAGGAAGATGTGGGAAGTCAGTTCTGCCCTAAAGTTATTGAATACACACTTCTTTTGAGCTGTAATTGACCGTTTTGGCCTGCAAGCTAAGTGTAACATTTTCTCAGTGTGTTAGATTGATGCTGCTACTATATAAACTACCATTGTGCCATTGGAACACTGGACACTAATTATATGTGTAGACGGTTCAAGCCAAATTCAACTTATTTCTCAAGAGTTTTGCCTCCAGCCAGTGTGGTGATACAAGACAGTTCTCATTCTTAGGTACAAGACAACACCTGTGGTGAAATCCTCCAAGGCCGCACAGCAGCCACAGAACAAGTTTTTTATGTCCTAATGCAATCAGCAAACTATATGAGGCAATAGCTGATACATGGACTTTTGATGCCTGACAGTGGGAATTATCTTTAAAAGACATTTTGAATGTGGCCCAATTTGGTCTCAGTTTCACTGGGTAGCCCAGACTGGCCTCAAAGTGAACCCTCTTGCCTCAGCCTTGCAAGTGCAGGGATTAGAGGCATGTACCATTATGCCTGGTTTATGTTTAAAATATTTTTACAGTTATCTTTATATGACAAGCACTGAGTTGTATTAATCTTCTCTTTATTTTAGTCTTATGAGAGATGCTTTTGACTTAGAGACTATCAGAACCTTGTTTGTTTACTGTTCATCAGATTCAGTATATACCAAATAATGAAGAATATTAAATGGGTGGTACACTAGTGATTTTTGGAGGACTGACACTCAGGAAAGGCAGGAGGTTTCCTACAAGCTACACACACACACACACACACACACACACACACACACACACACTAAGACAGTGTCTTGGAAAGGTTTGGAGGATAGTGGTTATAAGCGCTGATTGTTTCTGCAGAGACCGCTTGTTCCCAGCGCCCACACAATTATCCATAACCTCAGTTTTAAGAGCTCCAATGCCCTCTTCTGGCCTGCAAGGGCATTGCATGCATGTGGCTTAATGGCATATAGGCAGGCAAAGTGCATATGTATACATATATTAAACTTTTAAAAAGAAAAGCAATAAACAGTTCTGACATTTGTAAATACATCCCCTAGTTTGTTGATGATTCTTGTTTCATAAGTGTTTGCTGTAGGGCAAGAGAACTGGCCCAGTGGTTAAGAGCATTTGCTGTTTTTTTCAGAAGACCCACGTTCCCAAGAACTATGGTGATTACAACCATCTGTAACTCCAGCTCCTGGAGACCCCAAACCCTCTTCTAGACTCCATAAGTATCTTTACACATGTGCATATACACACATATACATTGGAAGTAAATATTTAAAAGTGGTCTTAAAATTATTGTTATTATTATTATTTGATTTGATTGTGAGGGGAACAGTTGCCACAATGAATGCACAGAGGTTAGAGAATAACTTTGAGGAGCTGATTCTATCCATCCATTTTTCTGTGGTTCCAGCAATCAAACTCAGTTTATCAAGCTTGTATGTCAAGTGCCTTTTCCCACTGGGCCATCTGTCTGGCTTCATAAGTCTGTTTTAAAGTCAGTTCATTGACAGAATAAAAAGGTTGTGAAGTGCAGATTTGGTCAGAGGTTGGTTCTTTTATGTCCTAGCTGTGTTCATGTCTGTTTTTATGTATGTAAAAAAGGAATGATATAGTCCTTATTGGGTTGTTATGAAGATTAAATATAAATACCAAATAAAATGAAGGGCTTGATAGTGCAAACACACCCAGGGAGACATGGGTAAAGCTGTAGTTGTTAACAGAATTTAGAATTAAAACTAATTCTGTGTTATTAACTAAAATGAATTGTTGTGGAGCAGCTTAGAAAAGCCATCTTATTTAAAATGAAGAACAAAATTATTTAATTCTCAATTCTTAGAAATCAGTTCAATTGAGTTTAAAAATTTAAAATATAATGAAATCAGCTTTGACTTGTGAAGAAAATGTTTTCACAAGTTAGAGAAACTTTTGGCTTGCAGTTTATCCAGAGATAGATTCTGTGAAGGCTAATGTTAATTGTCTGCTTGATAAAATCTGTAACCCCTTGGGAGATGGCTGTGGGACTTTCTTGGTTACCTTGCTGTGGGAAGACCTCCCTCCCACTGAGAATGCTGCCCTTCCCTGGCTGGAGGGGGATGGTGCAGATCCTTGACTAGATCTGTGAAAGCATTGCAGCTCTTTTCCTAGCTCTCTGCTTCCTGCCTGGGACTCCACATGACTGGCTGCTGTCTTGATTTCTCATTCATCAAGAACTATAGCACTGAACTGGGAGCTAAGGTAAAACTCCTTCTTCTCCCTTGAGCTGCTTTTATCGTGATAGTTTGTCATAGCAACAGGAAAAGAAACTAAGACGGTCTCATTCGGTAGCTCCGGTTGGCATTGAGCCCTTGCCAGTCCTCCTGCCTCAGCCTCTAAGCATGCTAGAATTGCAGGCATGAGCCAATGTGTCAAGCTAGAGAAGATCTGGGGTCAAAAGAAAGACACTGAAGATAATGATGCCATTTTCACACCGATAGTTTAACATCTGCCCATAATTAGAACAAACAAAGAGAGGCAGCTCAGTTCCTCAGAACCTTTCCCACAGGCCTTCTCTCAGAGCCCATGCCTACTAAGCAGATGAAAAAGCCAAGGCGCAAGCCTAATCCCATGCCTAGTGTTGCATGATAAGCTTACAGCAGGATGGGAACAGAAATTAGTTCATTTAGTTTATGAAGACATCTGTTGAGTACATACCAATCCTGGGCTTTGAAGATAAGCACCATCCTCCCCAGCACACACACCTGCCAGTGCCACACACAGATAATGCCTCTGTACAAGGATTTACAATGTCCTCTCTGCTTTACCAGCCAAGAGCTAGTGTCACCCTGTTGTGTCTGCCTGTGAAGACACACTCAGTTGCTATAATTCAAGCAAGAGGCCTCTTTGTGTGGGGCTATAGGTACTCTTCCTGCCCATTAGGATCTACTAGAAGTTTCTAGATCCAGAGGGATTTGATACCAAAGAAGAGTGGCCTCCGAGATTCCCCCAGGAAGTTGGGTTTACTCACACAGCCATTTTGGCATCATAGCTGATCGCCAACACAAATCCTGTCATCTTGGTATGCCAGCTAAAGCATCTTTCCAGGGTTCAGTGTTAGTCTTTGGTGACTGCTCTCTTGCATAAGGTCTTAAGGGCCCAGGAAATAAGCTTTGCAGCTGAAGTCTGGAAGGCTCCAGCTAGCACAGCACACAAGACATTGAGAATGCGGAGGGCTGGGATGCTGCAGGTCCAAAACAATCTTTACTTACAGTAGCCATTCGACAATCTCCCCTTCTGGTCTGATCTAACCTTGTGACTATTCTTGTGGAATATATTAGCTTCAGCCACTGTTCTTCATGGCCACAAAGTTTATGTTGCCAGAGAGCATCTCATTTGGAAAGTGCTGCTTTGTTGTGACACTCCAATATTCCCTTAAGTGTATTTGAAAACAGCCTTGGTTTGTGATTTTGTTTTGTTCTGTAACAATAAAAACTTTATGAAACTGTTTCTGCATTGGAACATGTCTGTGGTAACCTGAATTTGTGTTCCTGGGCCATGGTCACTCAGCCTCTCTCATTCCCTGAGAGCTGCATCTAACACTGCCGGTGTGAGCAGGTGCTGAGTGTTTAGGAGCAGGAAGCACAGCTTCATCTTCCCAGTTTTTACAGCATTTACCATGTTGTAAGAATGAAGCCTTAAGCTGGAGATGATGATATGATATGTGAGATCCCAGCACTCTGGAGGCTGAGGCAGGAGGATTGCCTGGACCATTCCATGGAGACCTTATTCAATGGAGGAGGGGGGAAGAGGAGGAAGGAAGGAGGCAGAGGGAGAAAAGAGGAGCAGGAAGAAAGAACAGAGCCTGTGGATATATAAAATAGAGTTGTGGTTTTAAGAACTCAGATCATACATGAGTTTTATTACTTTTGCTCAAACCTTAATCAATTACTGAGTTTTTCCTCCAATATCCAAATACCTAATACCTTTGTTGAACAGTGTTCTCTTCCCTCCAAAAGGAAATTCTAACTAATTGGAGCACTTCATTCATCCTCAGCGATTTGCAGACTGGGCTCTACCGCAGTTAGCCTCAGTGCTTCACGTCCTTTGTTAGCCTCGTAAAATCCCGCTTGCATAGGAATCTTCCCGAAGCTCAGTTCTGCTCTCTGTTTTGCATTCCTGCTGGTCCCTAGGGAGTGCTCCAACTTGGCTCTGGTCGTCTGGCTCGCAGCTGGAAAAGGAATGTGGCTTGTGGGAGGAGGGGCTAGTCTGCTTGTTGAGCTTTCTGAAGCCTGCGCCCCACACTACCTAGGGTTTTGTGCAGAGCCAGGTTGAATGTGTTCCTTGGTGAGTCCAGGAAGCTGGATTTGTGAGGACCTTGTTTTGTTCAGAGAAGAGTTACAAGGACAACCCATTTCTGGAATTCCTTTCACCTATTTCCTCACCATTGTTTCTCCGAGGCTTAGCCACCAAATAGTTACAGCTTAGTTGTAGGACGTATGTTTCCATCACTGTTACTGCATCTCATCTAGCAGACAGCTTCCGCTGTGGCCTCAGCAGGCAGACGCTGGAGCCCCACTCAGGGGTTCCCTGGGATGTTGCCCTTTGAATGGGATGTTAAACAGACGGGGGACACTGCTGGGACCTGGAACCACACCACGGGTTTTCTTCCTTCTCTGCAAGCCTCTCAGCTGAGTCATGGCCTGGCTTCTTCTCCTCGGCCTGGACTCACAAATCTCCAGAGTTCCTCCACCCTGGAGGTCTGCTTACCTCTGTTAGCTGGAAGCCTTTGCCTGCGGCCCCCTCTCCACCTCCAGGACAATCCTTGCCCTGAATTCCAGAGCCTTCTCCTCCCATTAAGTGAAGTCCTGCAAACAGATGCCCCAGGGTGGAATTCATCTACACCCCCAGGATCCTTGTGGCAGTCTTTTGCCTCTTCCTAGCCCCCAGGTTTGCAGCTTCAGGCTGTATCCCTATGCCTCGTGCCTGTGCTCCAAGGTCAGGGCCTTGTTGCTCTTCCAGGTGGATGCACAAAGGTTTCAGGATGGAACACGTTCCTTTGTTATTAGGCAACGTGGGCTGTGAATAAACAGTTCTTTAGATAATGCCTGGGTGTGCAATTTTCTTTATATGCACCGGGATGTTTTTAAAGTTTCAAGAATAACCAGTTTCCCTGGAGGATTCACAGGACTAAACTTCCCAAACCTTACGCTCAACTCCCTTCCCCCTCACACCACACACACACACACCAGGCAAACAATTCTAGTTATTAATTAAGGTATCAATTATCTGAATGTATACCTTTAGAAAGGAACTTCTAAGAAATCATTGATTTCCTTTGCAATTGATATAAGATTAATGTCCTATCAAATAGGAACATAGTCTCACATTTCTCAGGGATACAGTGGTAAAGCAGGAAGCAGAGGAGGGGTCTTTGAGCTGGGCACTTGCTCTGTCTCGTCTGGGACTCCCACTTCCACACCTACCTCAGCCAGTTCACAAGCCTTTGGAGCACAGATGGCCCAAACCTGGGCAGCTTGACAGTCTTGCCACTCTCTCTACAAAATGACAGTGATGCTATGATCTTTGCCCTCCACCAGAAACCATAGGCACGCCTGCTGCAGCCTGGGAAATAGAAGACTCCAGGCCCACAAACTCCAGCCTCTGTTACTTAGATTCTAATCAAAATTTAAACATTGCATTATTTTCTGCATTTGGAAATTTTATTTTAAAACTCTGATCATAGCACTATAGACAGTCAGTGATTGTGAACCAGGACCTTAAGAATAATTAATGGTACTAAGCCAGCACAGTGGTGCAGAGTGAAGTAGGATTCAAATTAAAGGCCAGTCTGGGCCACACAGTGAGCATTTCACTCAAAACAAAACCAATAAAACAACAAACACAAAATATAAAAATCACAATAGAAAATTAATGTTGCATTTAAGCTGTATTTGAAGAATACTTTTTAAAAGGTAATGAGAGTTTCCAGGGCTGCAGTTAGGAAGGCCTTTGGGTAAGATAGAGACAGCCTGGAGCACAGGAGCAGCAAGTGAGATCAGGTCACCTGCTCAAAGCTCACATTCACCCCACTAGCAGTAAAAACAGCTCCTCAGGAACACCTGAACCTCGGCTGCCTCCTAGGCCTTACCCCCCACCAGCTCTGGGTTGTCCCTCATGTTACTAGTAGTGTTAGTGCAGCCTCCTGTCTTACTTTATCCTCCCTCATCCTGGAACCCTGGAAACCCCAACCTCACACTGAGCCTCCTCCTCCAGGTCTCTACCCAAGTAGCAGCTTTTAAAATGGGGGCTTTTCTTACCCCACAAAAGAATACACCCTTCCACTCTCATGGTTCTACACTTTCTTATTACCACCTGATACTATTTGTTAGTTATTGTTTTTAACACCCCCCCTAACCTGGGGTAGTCACATATTCAGACATCCTTAGTGCTGCTCCCACTAGCCCCAGCCCCAGATGATGTGGGATACCTTTTTTTAAAAAAAATATATATATATATATATATATATATTTATTTATTTATTTATTTGCCTTGGTGTTTGCCTGGAACTGGAACTACAGACAGTTGTTAGCTGCCATGTGGGTGCTGGAAATCGAACCCGGGTCCTCTGGAAGAGCAGGCGGTGCTCTTAACCGCTGAGCCATCTCTCCAGCCCCGTGGGATACCTTTTTGTATGTTGTGAATATCATTGGTTAATAAAGGGACTGTTTCAGCCTATGGCAATGCATCTTAGAAGCAGGCAGGAAATCTGAGCATAAATACAGGTGAAGGAAGGTGAAGTATGAGAGAAATGTCATTCAGCCACCCAAGGAGCAACATGTAAAGGAATTTAGGTAAGCCATGAGCCATGTGGCAGGACAGACTAATAGAAATGGGCTGAGTTAAGACGAGGGAGCTAGCTAGCAATATGCCTGAGCCATAGGCCAAGCAATTCTTAAGTAATACAAGTCTTTGTGTGATTATTTGGGACCAAGTGGGGCTGCGGGTCCAAACCTCAGGGCTAGGCCAGAACGGACAGATCAAAATCCTCTTACCATAAATGGTGCCCAACATCATATATTCCTGCATCCCAGCACCTCCCAGCCCCAGGCAGTCATATATTCTTGCATCGCCAGCACCTGGCCACCACTCCCCATTCCAGGTTAGTCATTTACTCCTGCATCCCCAGCACCTACAGCAAGATCCTGTCAGGTACTTGCTAAGCCATAATAAATCAGTCTGGGACACCTAGTAGTGAGAGGACCCATGTGCAAGCTCTTGCCATGGGTGTATTCAAGAGGCTGGGCAGGACCTGGGGATTAGCTTAATCTACCATAAGAGCAGAGGAGGTCCAGGGGTGAAGGATGACCCTGGAGGCAATGGAAGCCTTGACACCCAGAAAGAAGAAATGGCCTCATGATGGAAACATGGAAGGATCTGCAAGAGAGTTGGAAAGCATCCTGGTAGAGAGAATAGCAGCCAGTGTTGGTCAAATGAGGCACAGTCCCTGGAATGGTGAAGAAGCAGCCCAGAAGGCTGAGCAAGGAAAGAAGCCGTCCAGAGGGCAGAATTAAGGAAGTCATGACAGAGATGTATACAAATGAAAGGATAATATGGCATTTCCTGATAGAGCCAAAGCTAGGGGGACCAAGATGGACTTGAGCATCTGAGAAAGCCATCTGTGCTATTGCTGAGAGTCAGGGGCAAAGTGGACACAGGCAAGAGAAACTGTGCCCATATCCCTGCTGCAAGTCTTTGACTGCTTTAAATTAATTTATTTTCCAGTAAAAAGAGGCAGGGTAACTAGCTAACTAGCTGAGGAGAGGAGTTACAATAAGGTCCCAAACAAAGAGCAGTCTGGAGACAAGGCTGTTCTAAGAAGCAAGTCATGTGCTACCTACCGAAGTGTCTGCAGGTACCTCTTGACTGCACCTGGAGACCCTACTCCACTCTTCTGTGTTTGCCTTTAGTGTTTTAACCTACAGGAGCATCTCCTAAAAATCCAGCTAATGAGCGGCTTCTGACTCCAGGCCTGAGCTGACAGTCCGCTTAACTGTCCATCCTTCCTCCCAGCCTCTGGGCACACTGAAGCAGAGCAGTCTTTGCCTTGAGTGCCTGGGATGGAATCAAACCTGGAGTTTTGCCAGCTGTTTAATTTAAATCTTAAGTCAAGGAGAGAAGGAGGAAAGAGGGCTACGTGGAAGCAAAATCTGAGCAGGATGAAAATGAAGGCAGAGGTACAGGCGGTCAGAGCTTCTTGACAGAAAACAAGTGTGAGGGGGCTAGTTTCTAGGGTGCCTGTGAGAAACATCCACAGAGATTGTAAGCAGGACATCAGGCTTGGTTTTACTGTCCCTGAACACACAGGTAAGGCGTGCATTAAAACTCCTCTATCCTCTTTCTTTTTAACTTCAATAGCTCCTCTTTCTGTCATCTTTGCTCTGGATGTGAACTGGATGTTGGAATTTTGACAGTCCTGATGGGCATGGGGAGCTAAGCAGAGCAACATAGCCAAGAGCATCAGAAAAGGCTGCCATTGTAGTCTTCAGCTGAGCAAAGGAAGTCTGTCATCTCTCAGTTGTTTTTCCTTTGAATAGGGCATCTTCATTTTCTTTCTCTTTTTTTAAAGATTTATTTATTTACTATGTATGCAATATTCTGTCTGTATGTATGCCTGCATGCCAGAAAAGGGCACCAGATCTCATTATAGATGGTTGTGAGCCACTATATGGTTGCTGGGAATTGAACTCAGGACTTCTAGAAGAGCAGCCAGTGCTCTTAATCTCTGAGCCATTTCAACAGCCCCAGCTCCCACTTTCTTAGAAGCAGCCCAGTTAGGGGGGATTAAGATTGGGCAGCATCTAAGAGTTACATTAGTACAGTAACCCTGAACCTCTGTGGGTCGACATTTACAGCCTCCAAGTAGCTCGGGATGACCAGCGCAAAAGTGATCGGGACTCTGTTCGAAAGCGATAAGAGCAAAATCTTACCTTCCATTTTTAGTGTAGGGAACCCTGGGGACCCCCATGTATACTAGGCAAAAACTCTGCCCATAGCTCAGCCCTGTCAAATGCTGTCTTTTAGAACACTCAGCAGCATGCTCACTGACCATTTGGTGATGAGTTAGAGTTCAAACTTCAGGAACTTTGAAAGGGTAATATAAAAGAAATTAAATGCCTTCCCATGCCAACCCCCAAAAATCCTGTTTTCAGAACCTTTAAATTTTAGATCAATTGAAAAGTTAATTTTCAAATAATGTTAATTCTAGTTCTGCCTTCAGGAGATCAGGTACCTGATATAGGTGAGATGATTCAGCAGGTAAGTGCTATGGACTATGCTTTGTACACTGTAAAGATTTGTCACTGTAAATATTAGTTCAATAAAATGCTGACTGCCAGAAGCTAGGCAGACAGGAAGTATAGGTGGGGTGACCAGATAGGGAGGGAGAATGCTCGGAAGAAGAAGAGCAGAGAGAGGCTAGCCAGACACAGAAGAAGCATGATGGGATTGTGCCACTGAAAAGATACCAAGCCATAAGGCTAAACATGGATAAGAATCATGGGTTAGTTTCAGAGTAAGAATTAGCAAGTAATATGTCTGAGCCATAGGCTGAGCAGTTTATCATTAACATAAGTCTTTAGTGTGGTAATTTGGGACTAAATAAATGGCTGTGGCACCAGCTGGGCTGGATAGAGAAACTTTCAGCTACAGGTAAGGGCGCTTGTTGCCAAGCCTGAGAACTGAATTCAAGCCCCAGAAACCACCCATAGACGGGAGAATCAGCTCCACAAAGTTGCCTTCTGAGGAGCACCAATACTGGGGCACAAGTGCACACACAATAGATAATTAAAAAAAAGAACAATTCTATGCAGAAAATTTCTAAAATCAATAGTATTAACAGTCACCATCAACCAACACTGAAACTGAACAGTATAATTACCACTGAAAATAATTTCTTAGAAAGTATTTTAGACATGAAAGGCATACAAGATAGACAATACAATCAATGCAGAACAATTCCTTCATATTCACCAGACTTCAGCCTACTAAGGACTCAGTCAATGTTTGTTAAATTAATAAATGATTCTCATTTATTTTTAAATACCAGGCTCCATACTTAGAATGTCCTTGGAGTCAAGGATAAAGCATGCCTCTACAAATACAGTTACATTATTTGTGTCAATAAATACTTGTAGGCTGGTTTGATTTGCTTTCTCTTGGCCAAGTCTCTCTTTAGTTCTCTTTAACTCTGAACTCTTGCCCTTGGCTCCATTTGCTTCATATTTAGCCTAATGTGAATTACCTTCTAGCATGATCTTGATAGACTTTTATCTGAGAAATAAAAGGAACTTTGGATGTGTATAATAAGTAGTTTCTGGCCTGGACTGGCCCCACGATCTGGACCAGCAGTCCCAAAGTCCCAAAGAAATACCCAGAAGCTTACATTAATTTTATGCTGATAGGTCTATTGCTCAGTCATATAACTTGATAACTCTTAACTCTTAAACTAACCCATGATTAGCCAACTGGCTTAGTATCTTTTCTCAAAGCAGCATCCTGGTCTTCTTTCCTCTGTATTTGCTGGCGTCTCTGCCCTGTTCTTTCTCTTCCCAGAGTTTTCTTAGTCTAGTAGCCTTGACTAGACTTCCTGTCTGCCTTCTGGTCAATGAGCATTTTATTAAACAAGTAGGAGGGACAAATATTTACAATGTACCAGAACATAAATCTCACAGCAGATGTGGCCTTTTGTCATACCATAACAAATTTATTATATAGTTATTTATTATATAGTTCCTATATTTAGTGTTTGAATTAAACATCGAATGACTCAAAATTTAATATTGTAAAATAGGTAAGCCTAGTTTGTGTTTCTTTTATTTAGATTTATTTTAAGTGATGTGTATATTGTGTGTATTGTATGTGGGTATGAGCACATGAATGCAGGTCCCCTTGGAGGCTAGAAGGAGCCGACAGATTCCCTGGAGCTAGAGTTACAGGTAATTGTAAGCCAGTCAGTATAGGTACTGAGAACTAAATTCAGGTTCTCTGCCATAGCATTGTGACCTGTTGCCATGTCTCTAACCCTAGTCTATTTTTGGCCTCAATTCTAAGTGTCTCCTTCCTGGGACTCTCAGAGTAATTTTCCTCCACAGCACTGCTGAAACTATCCATCTTGCTTTATATTTCTTGCCTCAGTTTTGTTTCACCTTGGGGGCGCCAGGGCTGTTTGCACTGAATTGTTCTGGTAAGGAGGCAGCCTGGTGGCCACACCCGTTGGAGGCTTCAGCTACTTTCTAGCTAAACTTGACTGACTTGGCCCTCTTTTGTCTGTTCCTTTCTCTTTCCATGGCCCTTCCTAAATTCCATCTTGCTCTTTTTTGTTTGTTTGTTTGTTTATTGGGTATTTGTTGATGTTGTTTGTTTTATTTTGTGTTTGAGACAGGATCTCAATGCTGCCCAGGAATTCACTATCTACATCTGGCTAACCTTGAACTCTCAGTGATCCACCTGTCTCCACCTCCCAAGTGCTGGGATTAAAAGTGTGTGCCACCGTAACTTGGCTCTTCATTGCAATGCCTGTCTGCATATACAGGTATCCCTTCCATTGCTTATGTTCTGTCTGCCAGCTACTTCTGAGTAACCACTCTCACAGGGATATGTGGTAATATAGTTTATATTTATTAAAATCAACCTGGAATATCAGAGAACAGAATCACCCACAGTGAAGCCAAAAGGCTCAGAGAGTAGTAACTCTTGCCTTTAATCCAAGCACAGGAATGACAGTTGTTAACTCAAAGCTTTTAGTCCCCACAGGGCAAAGACCTAGACCAAGTGGTGACCTACATCTTTAGTCCCATAACTCAGGAGACAGAGATCTTTCTGGATTTCTGTGAGTTCAAGGCTAACTACAAAACAGTGGTAGCTCACACCTTTAATCCTACTCTAGGATTATGAAGTGGATTAACCTGGAAATGAAACAACTGGGCAAAGAAAATATTTAAGGCAGGCGTAGACAGACATTGAGGGATTTTTTAGAAGCAACGAGCCAGGCTGAGGACTCTTGAAGATAGCTTTTACCCTGAGAAATGGGCTGGGTTAGAATTAACTGTGGTCTGTTTCCTCTCTCTGATATTCCTGTTTTTTCCCAATATCTGACTCTGAGTTTTTATTAAATACCAACTAGAATTTATGCATCAGAGGTGTTCTCCACTGGGGTTTTAGGAGCCATGATCCCTTAAGATTTTGGAAAGCAGCGTTTCATGTGAGCCATGTTGTAGGTCTGGGCTGGAACAACTTTATATTCCCAGGTAAGATTCCTACATTTTCCTGGCTCAATAACAAGTAGTTCCCTGGTAGAAACATCTTTTTGGCTACATGTGGAGGCCTATGCTGCAGAGCTGAAGGGGACTGATTGAGAGATTCATCTGCCATACAGTCCACACATTTAGAGTTTATGAAGCATTCATACAGCTGAGCAGCCTTTATTTACCATCATTGTGTTTAGAAGTTTCATCAAGACAGTAAGATTCTGTTTCCCTCACCAGCCTTTCCCACTGCTCTTTCTGCCTGGGTCCACTGGGGTATTTCACATGGATGGAGACCCGTGCTCTGTGACGTCCTTCATTTTCCGTGCTCTTCTCAGGCTTTTTTGTCTGGTTGTGGCTTTGTCTCTTCAGTCCTCTTTTGGACAGATGTGTTTTCCGTAGACCAATATTCACTGTATAGATACACTCCACCCCACTTTGTCAGCCGCTGCTCATCTGAGTTGTTCCCATCTTGTGGAAACTGCACACATGTTTGTTATTATTTTGAGCATACTTTTAGGGAGACCATCACCCAGCTCCCAGAGGTTTTTTTTTTTCTTACTTATGAATACTGAGCCTGAGCTTGGCCCGTTTCTTGTCAGCTTCTCCTAACTTGAGTTATCCTGTCTACCTTTTGCCGCCTCTGAGTTTTTTCTTTTCTTACTTTTGTAATTTCTCTTTCACTCTGACTCTGGCTGTGTAGCTGGGTAGTTAGCTCCTCATTTTCTTTCTCTTCCTTCTTTGGCTGCTTCTTTTTTCCCCCCAGATTTCTGTACTCTCTGCCTGCCAGTGCCACCCATTTTTCTCTCCTGTCTCACTGTTTATTGGCCACTCAGCTCTTTATTAGACCATCAGGTGTTTTAGAGAGGCAAAGTATCACAGCTTCACAGAGTTAAACAAATGCAGCAGAAACAAAAACAACAAAACTTTGCATCATTAAACAGATGTTCCACAGCATAAACAAAAGTAACACAACTTAAAATAATATTCTACAACACTTGTAGTTGCAAAGAGTTTGAAACTTTGTGGGGACACAGGAAGAAGGTGAGGGTGACTTTAACCATTGCTTATGGTTTTTGTCTCCCCACGACTCTTTCTGTTTCTTACACAGGATCCTGACGTGCCACTTTTGAGTGGCACAGTACCTATCTTACTATTACTGCTTCCTTTGCTCCTGTAGTTGAAAAAGGGAGTAAAAAAAAAAAAAAAAAAAAAAAGTTTTACAGGGAGACTATTTGGCCACCTGGAGAACCCAATACATTCGGGTCCAGCAGCAGAGCTCCTTGTCTCTATCATTAAAATTTCCAGAAGTCTTTCTTTTTGGTTGAAGATAAATTTCCAGTAAGCATTTATATAAAAATAGAATTTTAAACAATGTATTGGGGATTGTGGCATTGCTAGTTTTTATTCTTGACTGTCTCATGATTTGAGTATATTAGCTAATGATTTGTTGACCTGTTTTAAACTCATGAAAATTTAATATATATTTTTTTAAAAATCCAGACAATGGGTAGAGCCAGGGAACAGAAGAAAAACAGCCAAATCAACTTAATGCAAATCTACACAGTCTCTCAGTCTCAACTCCCCCTCCCTCCCGGGCTTGTGTGTGTGTGTGTGTGTGTGTGTGTGTGTGTGTGTGTGTGAGAGAGAGAGAGAGAGAGAGAGAAAGAGAGAGAGAGAGAGAGAGAGAGAGAGAGAGAGAGAGAGAGAGGGCTTCCAGCACTGGAGTGGCTCAGCTTGTGCTCCCTTCAAGGAAGGGACAGTGGCTGGCTGAGCTCAGGGGAAAAACAGTTCTCCAAGAGTTTTACTTTTGTCCCATGACCTCTCATGAGGACACTCTAACAAGAGGCTCCAGTACCAAAATGACTTTTTAAGCAGCCAGAAGGCAGTCTGAAATGTCTAAGTCCAAACATGACGGGCCTAGTTATTCTTTTTCTGTCTCCCCCTCTCCCTCCTCCTCCTCCCACATTGTTGAACTCCCCTCTCCGTTGAGTCCTGGAGCGCACTGGTGAGCAGCAGCTGCTCTCGTTCCTTGACTGAAAGGCCATGGCTGTGCTCTTGTCTTCAGAAGCTGACAATGTGGGTAAAATATGAAATGTTTGTTGTAAAATTATAGGAAAGATTCCCAGAAGAGGTTAGGAACAGGCAAGCCGCTCACTCCTTGGTCCTATTTCTCGGATAGTCGATCGTTTTTTAGAAGAATGGTGGAAGTGGAAAGTCACTGAGCCACTCAGCGGAGGGGACAGACTTCCCTTTTGTTCTCTTTTGTTCCAGAGGAAGAAACTAGAGACTTTGAGAAATTATACTTTGCAAGGATTAATTTACAAACTTGATGGGGCTGAGAAATTAAAAGTGTAAAGCTAATGCCAGTACTCGGGGAAACAACTGGGCAGAACATTGTGAACTTGAAGCTAGCCTGCTCTACATAGTGAGTTCCAGGCCAGCTGTGCGGATATCACAAGACCATGGTTTTTTGTTTGTTTTCATGTTTTAAACCCCAAACAAAAAATGAGAGAGAGAGAAAGAGAGAGAGAGAGAGAGAGAGAGAGAGAGAGAGACAGACAGAGACAGAGACAGAGACAGAGAGACAGAGAGAGAGACAGAGAGAGAGACAGAGAGAGAGAATAAAGAATTGGAGAAACAAGAAGGGCCACAAGAATGAAACGGTGGGAGGGGCTGCATTGAAATTGAGAGCCCTGGGATCAGAATCCCCTAGTGACAGTCCTGTGTAGGGAGCTAGCATCCATCCCAGGCTTGGCCACTTTCTGTAACTGTAGAAGAACACTTGCCTGCATTCCTGCTGGCCTCCTTGTTCCTCCCAAATTCTGTCACCTCCACTGTGTAAATGAGTATGTGCATATAGATAAAATCTAGATTTTGTGTATTGAGAAAAAAAAAACATATATTATCTGTCTCCCATTCTCTTATCCCCCTCCCTTTTAGTCTTTTTTTTTTTTAATCCCTTCTAATATCATGACACATATTTTAAATTTCGAAGTGCAAGTTCCATGTGTGAGAGCAAACTACAATATTTGTCTTTTTGGGTGTAGTTTATTTCACTTCACAAAAACTCCAGTTTCATCAGTTTTCCTAAAATTAATATGAGTTTTGTCCTCCATGCTCTTCTCCTCTTTTTCTCAGACAGGGTCTTGATTTTAAGTGTTGAAATTGCAAGAAGCATGAGCTTCAGAAAAATAAAATCAGAACCACACTATAGTTCCATTTCTCTGTACTCAGAACAAACACATGCTATAGAAAATCTGAGCAACAGAGAGACCCTGATAACAATAAGCTCTCTCTCTCTCTAGTTCAGTTCTTTTTCTATGCTGAATTTTTGAGTTCTTTATAAATCCTAGACATTAGTCTTTTGTCAGATGATGAGGAATAACTTTAAGTACAGTTTTGTTAAAGACTCAGTTACTGCTAAGAAGAAGGATTCAATAACTGACCAGAATGTCTCATCTTTCCCAGTAAGAAAAGGAAACACATGTGCTAGCCAGCCTGGTTTACTTTCTAAGAACTGGTATCGGATCTTATTAACAGTAGATGCTATATATTATTTATTAGACAGCATAACATAGTTTATGAGAAGTTATATAGTAAACTCAACATGTAGCTGTGACATGGCAGTGCTTACAAACTCTTCATCGGGTTTCCCCCATTTTTCTTTTGTTCTTGTTTGGTTTTGATGGCCAAAGGAAAGAATCTTTAAGGTGGCCCAACACTTCTTGATCTGGCTGCAATTCTCTATTTAGCCGTGGTTGTCCCCTCTCTCAATGCCTCGGCTTTGCATGTGCTGTTAGATAGTTTGGGTGTTAACGTCCTCCTCCCTGAGAACTCACTGTTCCACACAACAGCCTCCTCCTCTGCTTTCCCCAGATATAATTACATATTTCAGCAGATAGATATTTCCTTTCTTCCACGTGCTTCATCAGAGCCACACTGTCTCCAGTTCATTCTTTGTGGCACCTGCTAACGCATCTGACACAGAAGATGTTTAATAAATATTGGTAGAATGAGTTCCATGTGACAGCAGATGCCAAAGGACTTATGTATGTTAAATGTCTGACATGCTGTCAATAATAGAAACAGCTCTGTAATTGTATATTTTCTTCACTCCCTATGGTACTTTGTTCATCTTATCAGATATCTATGTTGCACTGGGCATGATATACAGAGCTCAAGGGGCCAGCAGTGAGCCCTTCATTCTGCAGAGCTGTGTATCTATTAATGAGGTTAAACATTTCTGTGGGTTGTTTAAAAATTCCTTAAAGTTTTCTATTTGGCCCAAATGCTTATTCTACAGGCCTTTTTTCTGATGTAACCCTCTTGGAAACGTGAAATAACTTAACTCTATTAGAGCAATTTTAGCATTTGTTTGCTTTAGCAAATATTGATGTTCATAGTCCTGCATGGTCTCTTTAAGGTGGTCTTTAACTTGTCTTTGTTAATTCAGAAAAAATTGAAATGGAGATTAAAAGAGATGTATCTGTTGAAATTGCAGTGCTACTCCTCACTTTGCTGAACACTGGGCAGGGCAGCTCTCCAGTCTCAGTTTGCTTGTCTACAAAGTACTTTATAACAGTGACAAGGTATTTACTGAATCCGTTACAGTGACTCTGGTGATGGGGGGACTCGTTTTGTCTTTAAGGGCAGCATGTGGGAAGACACTGTTTACACAGTGAGGACAGACAGTGCTGGTGGTCGCTGTCTTATGACCCTGACTTAGGCAGGTAGAGAGCAAGAATGCCAGTAGCGTCTCAAAATGCATACATGGTGTGTAATGAAGCATCTAAGCCCAAGCCCAGCAGTCCTCCTGCCTGAGAGTCTGCTCATGGACTGAGAATCTGGCTCAGAGTGAAGCCAGCCTCTTACTCACTGCTGACAAGCCAAATGCGGATGTGTTGGCTCAGCAAGACTTCAGAAGTTGTGGTTAAAACAAGAAAAGGAACTTTCTGAGCAGAACTTAAGATTCCAAAGTGGACTGGCCCTGCTACACGTGTGTGCGTGTGCGTTTGTGTGTGTGCGTTTGTGTGTGTGTGTGTGTGTGTGCGCGCGCGCGCGCGCGCGTGCATGTGCGTTTGTGTGTGTGCGCGCACGCGCGTGTGCGTGTGTGCGTGCGTGTGTGTGTGTGTGTGTGTGTGTGTGTGTGTGTGTGTATGTGTGTGTGTGTGTGTGTGTGTGCTTTCACACATGTAGGGCCCCGAGAGACACCAGCCCTATGGCAGAGAGCAGTGGGAAAAGCCATATGAAAGGACCATTTGCAGGTCTTACATGACACAATCCTCTTTGTAGTGCTTTTAAGAACAGAAGGCAAGATAAAATTTTGAGGACTTTGAGAAACAAATTCCTGATCCAAGCTGGCATTAGTGGTGCAGGCCTGGGATGCTCAGAAAGGAGGAGCAATGTAAGTTGTTCTATATCAGTCCATACTACATAGTGAGCCCCAGATCAGCCTGGTCCTCATATGAGACACTGTCACAATAACCACCACCACTGAACAACCCTTTAACACAAACAAACCTCAACAAATCACCTAAACCCCAAAGTCCTATTCAAATTGTTTTCTGTATTTATTAAAAAAGCAGGACAGGTGTCAGCACTAATGCCAATGAGTAATAATGGTGTTGACTAGATTGCTATATTTTTTCCTCTGAAATTTGAGATTTAGGAAATAAAGGTATGCTACTAATCAGTTTTATTGTGGCCCTTTAGTGCTTCTGTGGGAGGTTTCATGTCTTCTCATACTGGTTGCAGGTTGTGTTCACTGAAAGCCTCTAATTGCATCATTTTGTACTCATCAAAAGGAAAGCAAGTGAATGAGAGATCTCTGCCACCTCAGCTTCTGACTAAATCTTCTCATTTCCATGCTTTCTTGTCAAGTGTTTGTGAACCAGTGTTTTTCAGTTGTGTCTTTGTTTCATTTGAGATTGGGTCTCATGTATCCTAAACTGAAACTTGCTATGTAGCCACCAAGAATGACCTTGAAGTTCTGATCCTTCTGTGTCCACATCCAGAGTGCTGGGGTTGAAGGCATGGGACACTGTGCCTGATTTCTGAGGAAGTATTTTTAAAGTAAACATTTTTTTCTTTTTTAAAGAATGTTATTTAATTATTTTGGTGAATGGATGTTTTGTTTTCATGTATGTCTGTCCACCACATGCCTGCCTGGTGCCCAGGAAGGCTAGAGAAAGAAGGCATTGGATCTCCTGGAACTAGAGTTAAGTTTGAGCTGCTATGTGGATTCTTGGAATCAAACCCAGGTCCTCTGGAAAAACAACCAAGCCATTTTTATTTATCCAGATCCTAAAGCATTTTTCTTAAAATGTTTTGAGGGCAAGACCTTGATGTCTATTACCAAAGAAGGACTGGAACTTCCAGAAGATGAAGAGAAGAAAAAGAAACAGGAAAAGAAAAAGACCAAATTTGAAAACCTCTGCAAAATTATGAAAGACATTTTGGAGAAAAAGGTTGAAAAGGTGGTTGTGTCAAATCGATTGGTGACATCCTCGTGCTGTATCGTCACTAGCACACATGGGTGGACAGCAAACATGGAGAGACTCATGAAAGCTCAAGCCCTCAGAGACAACTCAATGATGGGTTACATGGCAACCAAAAAGCACCTGGAGATAAACCCTGATCACTCCTTTATTGAAACACTACAGCAAAAGGCCGAGGCTGACAAGAATGACAAGTCTGTGAAGGATCTTGTGATTCTGCTGTATGAAACTGCACTCCTGTCTTCTGGATTCAGTCTGGAAGATCCCCAGACACATGCTGACAGGATCTACAGGATGATCAAGCTTGGTCTAGGTATTGAGGAAGATGATCCTACTGTGGATGATACCAGTGCTGCTGTAGCTGAAGAGATGCCACCCCTTGAAGGAGATGATGACACGTCACGCATGGAAGAAGTAGACCAAGCTTCCCCAGAACTATAATGCTTACCTTCATTCCTTCTGATGTATTTTCCAGGATTTCTGGTTTTGTTTTTTCTGTTAATATTTAAAACATCTGTGTGGCATGAAAACTAAGGGGAAGATTAAATTTCTTTCTACTTGTGATACTGTGATACTATAGGTTTGATTCAACAGTGGGTAGAGCGTTTGTTGTAATATATAACCTATTAATAATTTTGTGGTCTGAAGTGTTTAACTGTCGAGCTGGATTCCTTAGTAGCCAAATAATTTGTCACTTGGAAGTGTTTTGAGATACAGCTTCATGTTTAAAAGGAAAAAATTAAGATGGCTTAAGTTTCATCTTAAATTCATCCCTTGTAGTCAATTCTGCGTGTACTAGTCTTAGAAGAACACAAACTATAACAACAGAGGAATTCCCCATGTGGCTTGTTTCCAAAGTACCAGGAACAAAACTGTAAGCTTCCCTAGGTCTCGTAATTCAGCAAGGCTTATGAATGGAAATATGATGCCCAATCACATTCTGCTTTAAAGGGTAAATACAGATGATGAGATTTAAAAAAATGTAGCAATTACACAAAGAAGTCTAGATGCAGAAGTGTGCATCTGGGTGAGTTAGTGGACACACACTCATGTCATCACCTAGTCTGGCAAACAGAAGTGACCACATTCAAGCCTACACCCACAGGTGCCCATATCTGACTTCTGTTACTGTAGATTAATTTTACATTCTTTGAAGGTTTGTGTGAGTGGCATCCTACAGTGTGCACTTCTTTCTGCTCATCTTTAGCATACTGTTAGAGATTCACAGGGTGTTTTGCCATTAGTCATTATTAGCACTGGGCAGAACTCCACTGCAAGCCCAGACAATGAGTCTATTCTATTAGCAATGGCCACTGAGCCCCTGTGAATTGTGCAGCTCCTGCCCTCTAGAATGTGTCTTCAGGTACATGTACAGAGATATTTTTTTTTGCATATGCATATAGTAGAGCTTCTGGTTTACAGGCGGTTGGATGTTCTAAACTTATAAACTAAGCATGTTCTGATAACAGATAATATATACAGTGGCATTGGTTCAACAAGTCTTTCCTGTAAGACATATTCTCGTGATGTTAATGGATACTTCTGGAAAGAGCATCACTATGAAGTTTCTGCAGTTACTTACTGAACACTGACTATGTTCAAGAAGAACTCGTTCCCTGCAGGATTCCTAAGAAAGTTAAGACATAACCAGGCTTTATGAATCCTTACACATGAGAACTATATAACAATGTGCATGTGTCTGCAACAAAATTTCTTAAATGCACTAGATCTTGGAGACAGTGAATTGAAACATCATTTGCAAAATTGTGGAAGGGAAGAAGCAAACATGTGAGATATAAAGTAGGTAGATATAAAGCCAGTCATCTCTGTGTGATGAAAACCTTGAAAATACTCCTTGATGCTTTGGATAGCTTCTGTGCACTGCAAGCGTTCTGAACCGTGCACACAAGTTCCTGGCACTTGTCATCCTTTCCTCCCAGCATTTGGAAGCAACCTAGCTGCTTTCTTTCTGCTGAGGAAACCTAGCTATATCTTTAGAATAAGCATATAGGGCTTGTATGATAATGTTTAAATTGCACAGATGGTCATCTGGTTACCAAAATATGGGATCATGATCCTTAGATTCTCGTGCATATTTTGGACCTTAAAAGCAGTTATTATATTATATATTATTATAAGGTAAAACAAAGTAGATGCAGTTTGTAGCCACTTGTCACCAGAGTTTAACACAGGGGCTTTGCTGACGGCCAATGGTAAAGATCAAGGATTGTTTCTTGGGGTTTCATGTTCTCAGAATGCTACTAAATTTTCTATATTGCTAAATATTCTGGCCAACCAGTCCTTGTGACAAAGGATATGAGTTGGAGTGGGAGAGACTTGTTTTTGAATTTTCATTCCCATTACTTAAACAGTTCTGTGACTTTTTATGACCTCTCATTTCTTGACTACAGTAAGAATGATTATGCTGCCTGTATCTTGGGATGATATGCATGAAAGAACCTGGCCCATACTGCACCAACTGGGGGATGAGGGTAAGTGTTGTAGAACATTTTTTTTTTTGGCCCGTTTTGGGTCCGGGAGGTTTGTGCCTGGAGTTTGTAACCTGGCACGTGCACAGCGGCTGTAGTTTGGAACTTGGTCTGCGCGCCCTCAGCTTTTGTCCTCTAAAGAAAATGAAACACACGTTTATATCTTTTAAACTGTTTGGCCCATATCTTAAGCACATTACTAGCTAGCTCTTTTTTCTTAATTTAACCCATTTTTATTGATTTGACCGCCACGTGGCTCCCAGCCCATGGCTGGCCGGTACCTCTACATGTTTGTTTTTTTTGGGGGTCTGATGGAGAGTGACTAACTCTACTCTTTCCTACCTGCCTGCCCTCTGATTCTCCACCCACTTTTACGGTGCTCTACATAGGCCAAAACAGCTCCTTTATTTACATTATACAGAGAACATTCCACCACAGGTAAGTACTGTGAGGCCACCATTGACTGCCATGCCAGGGTCTCCCCTTCCTGCCCTCCAGTCTTTCTCTTGATACTATGATCTTTCTTTATCTTTCCTTGCTCATACAATTCTACTTTTTTTTTTAAAAAAAACACTTTTTTTTTAATTTTATTATTTTATTTAATTATTTGCCTTGGTGTTTGCCTGGAACTGGAACTACAGACAGTTGTGAGCTGCCATGTGGGTGCTGGGAATTGAACCCGGGTCCTCTGGAAGAGCAGATGGTGCTCTTAACCGTTGAGCCGTCTCTCCAGCCCCACAATCCTACTTTTTATTCCCAAAGAGAAACCATTACTACCCACAGCCCTACCATGGCCAGCCTGTCTGGAACCTGCTATGTTGACCAGTGTGGTCAACACACTTGCGATGATCTTCTCTTCCCATTGGGCCCTAGGATTACAGGCATGTCCCACCATGCCTGACCCATTTAACCAATTCTTGGTACAGTGTTGAGTTAAACAGTTTACCCTCTATAGTATTCAACAAAGAGCACCGCAAAATACCAAAGACTTAAGATGCTGAAGAGTTAGATGTCAAATGGCTGAATCTGAGCACAGGCATGCACATGAAGGTTACCAATGCTTCATTGCATGCTTTGATTAGTTAAGTATTTAACAGTGACTATGTGC
The DNA here is from genome assembly GCA_004025045.1 of Sigmodon hispidus. Classification (NCBI taxonomy): domain Eukaryota; kingdom Metazoa; phylum Chordata; class Mammalia; order Rodentia; family Cricetidae; genus Sigmodon; species Sigmodon hispidus. The sequence continues at coordinate 72,456 of PVIH01000668.1, forward strand.
CAGACACCCGATTTGGTTGTGCAGCACTATATTGTGGGATTTACTAAGCAGGCTGGGTTTGATTTTCTATTTTCCCCGGAATGTGTTCCTTAGAGAATCAATCATATTTAGACATTTGCATCTTCTCAAAGCAAAGAGGAAAGCTGCTAGACATGATGATAGTTATATAAAACATTGAGGCTAATCTAACACTTTTGAAAAGAAGGAATAACTTTTTTTTGTTGTTAATTGGTGCACTAAAAGATAACATGCTTGATAATCAGTTATCACTCCAATGACTTTCAAGTTCTCTTCCTTTTTTTTTTTTTATTATTTGTAAGTATAGCTGTTTCTAAACCATTGTGGGCTTCACCTTTCAATTAAAACATTTTAACAGATTATAGAATAAAAACCATATGGCAGCTCCTGCTATGGAGTTTCTTTGTCCAGAAATGGGACCAGACAAGTAGGGATGTCATGGCTACATTGTTTTTTCCAGGTGTGGCTCTTAGAGAACCTTGGAGGGGCTGATGGAAATAAACAGGACAGCTGAGCAGTAGGCATGTCTGTGTTGGGCAACAGTCTGTGAAGGGCAGGCAGATGACAGTGCCTCGGTGGTCTCAGCAGGGTTTTTCAGAAGAAAGCAGTTGTTCTCAGAAAGTCCAGTCTATTAGACTCCATTGCAAAGGCCAAGAACAGCTTTAAGTCAGGCATGTGCTAATTGCATTTTCTACATTATTTAATTCAGGAGAGCAGTTAAGAGCCCTTAATCATTATTGATTTATATCAAGGAAAATTAAATGAAGATGTTTCTTCTGTCTATACAAGTAATTAGAACCTTACCAGGGGATAAGAAGTTTACTGGACTCAAACCAATAAAATCAAATTTCTTCAGAACAAAAATAAACATCCTGTATTCATTACAGGTGGGAATTAAAGATGCTTAGATTTTTTTCTTTTTTTTTTTTTTTTCAAGTGGTGACGACATTCAGGAATGTGGTCATCACTGATGTCTTTCTTTAGTTGTCCACAATACTTGTGTACACACATGTGAACACACACACACAGAGGGGGTAGGGAGGGAGAGAGAGGGAAAGAGGGAGAGGAAGAGAGAGAGAGAAAGAGAGGGAGTGAGAGAGAGAGGGAGGGAGAGAGGGATTAAATATCTTGACAAATCAAAATTAATCTACAATAGTTATTTATGGATATACTACAAAAATTAAAATGACACATTTAAACACCTTTTCTTCCTTCCCTTGATCCCACTCCTGAAGAAAACTGAACTGCAACAAACTGTTACATTTAAGGTTGAGCTGGGAATCCAGATAACTATCTCCCAAGTATATTGCATGCCAGACATCGTAACTTTTCTTGCTAGAACTCCAGCAACTTTGTACATACTCAGTATCCACAACTAACACAATGGAGACAGCATGGGGTTTGAAGTCCCTGGTAGCAGCTCTAAATGCTTGCTAGCTGAAACATCAGGCCTTGCATTGAATCTCAATACTGGAGCAAGGCGTGGTTTCAGTAGAACTCTGCCCTATAGGGCACTATAGTTTTCAAAAGCTATTTTCTATATTTACTTTATTGATTAAGTTAACTACGATGTATACAGTCTAGTGATAGGTGTGACTTTATGGGGTAGAAAGATATTGAGTAGCAAATAAGCAAGTACAAAAGTAAACTTATATGAACTCAGTGTGGGAACTATTTTTATTGCTTTACTTTGCATGTCCTGAGTACTTAACACAGTAGGAACTTAACAGGCTGGGCATAGCAAAGAATACCTCTAAGTCCAGTGCTCTGGAGGCTGAGGCAGGAGGATCCTAGGTGTAAAGCCAGCTGATATGGTGAGACACTGTCTCAAAACCAAAACCACACAAACCCAAAGCAACACCCGAAGTTGGCCTTATATGATTGCTACTGAGAAAGGTAATTAAATAAAGGTCTTTATTTTTGCAGTTATGGATGTGACTTTGATGTTTAGAGTTTTTCATTAATGACATATGGGTTGCTACTGAATTTAAGTTTAAATGTATTGCATATACATATGCCATATGCAATGATTACACAGTAGGTGTTTTGGTTTTTTTTTTTTTTTTTTTAAAGAACAAATCTAGCCAAGCTTGGTAGCACAAGCCTATACCTCCACTTAATGTGGGGATCTGAGGTGAGGTATAGGAGTTCAAGATCACAATGATCAAAGTTCAAGATCAGCTGGAGCAACTTAGGTAAACTGTCTCATAGTAAAAAGTAAAAATAATGAAACAAAAGAAAAAAAGGCTAGGGCTATAGTTCAGGGGAAGTTGTTCTTAGAGTGTGCAAAGCACCACCACCACCACTATCACCATCAAACAGGCTGTTATGAGCTTAGAACCCTCTATACTCCTATCCGTATATTACTTAATATTATTCTTCAAGGGGTCTCTGTGGTCAAGTTGTGAGCAACCAGTTTTACTATAAAAACATGTCTGCTAGACACAAATAGTCTTTTAGCTGTTGAGAATTAACCACTTGTCATAAATCTCTGCTTTAAATGTTCATTTCTTAAATATTAAAATGTTGATTTCTTCATAATGTAATTCTTTTGGGTCAGTGTTTTAATTTTTAAAAATTTTATGTATATGATTGTTTTACATGCATGTATGTCTGTGCACCACTTGGGTGCCTGGTACCCAAGAAGACCAGAGAGGGCCTTGGTTCCCTTAGACTAGAGTTACAGATTGTCTTGAGCTGTCATGTGGGTAGCAGGAACTGATTCAGGGTCCTCTGGTTGGGGAACAAGTGCTGCGAGTCATCTCTCCAGCCCTGGGTTAATGTTTTAAAAGAATAAATGAACATTAGAAAAGTTTATTCAGATGTAGAAAGCTAATGGGTTTAATAGTGCCCCAAGTCAGGGAAATTGGAACCTGGTCTACGCACTGAAGCTTTTGTCCCCCAAAGAAATGAATCATAGCTTATAACCTTTAAACTGTTTGGCCCATGTCTTATGCCCATTACTAGCTAGCTCTTTCTTCTTAGATTAACCCATTTCTATCAATCTTCCCGCCACATGGCTCAGCCCGTGGTTGGCCGGTACCTCTTACATGTCTGTCTGTTCCTCTTGGGGGTCAGGTGGAGACTGGCTTAACTCCACCCTTCTTCTCCTACCTGGCTGCCTCTGATTCTCCACCCCACTTCTACGGTGCCGTGCATGGGCCCAAACAGTTCTTTATTTACATCATACAGTAAACATTCTACCACATTTTTACTAATTAAGTATTTGGATTTTAAGTTCAAAATCTGACACTTCAGAGTTTTGAAATTAGCTGAGCTGAGGTGGCACATGCTTTACCCTAGCACTCGAGGCAGAAGCATATGGATCTCTGTGAGTTCAAGGACAACCTGGTCTACTACACAGAGAAACCCTGTTCAACCTCCTCCCCCCCCAAAAAAAAAGTTTTGAAAGTGATGCTTTAAAAAAGAGACACCAGCAGGCTGGAGAGATGACTCAGCCATTAAAGGCTAGGCTCACAACCAAAAAAGAGACACCAGCTGGGTATGGTGGTCATAAATGTACCCCCAGCACTTGAGAGGCTAGTATACAAGGATCAAGAGTTCAAGGTCAGCCTAAGATACACAGAGACTTCCTCTCAAAATCAGAGAGACTATATAGACTACATTTAGCTTGGCATCTATGTAAAGCATACATAAATTTATCTTTTAAATATTCAACCTTTAAAATCATTTGTTTTCAAATATCAACTATTTGGGTACTTAGGGATATAAAGTCACAGTATATAAGGAAAAAATTCCACAGTTAAGACAGCCCAAAGTTGGATTTGGGAAAGTTCATTAACACAGCAATGGTACTTCGTTGTCAAGTTCACAGCCCAGCTTAGACCCTGGCTGGCAATTTATAAGCTAGAACACCAAATTCAACGTAAAGAAAGGCTTAGTGTTCTGACCCACAGTCTTTGAAGAGATAATTAAGAACTACATTTAAATTATTCCCATGTTTCAGAGTTTCCCTCTTTGGATTTAGAATGTGTTTGAGAGGTGTGACCCCAGACATTATATTTCCCCTTAAAGGGGACACTTTGCTGCCAGAGAAACTCAAAGAAACACCGGCACATGAAGTAGTAAGTTCCATCTGGATAAAGTTCTTTGTTGTCTTCTTGTTAGTCTCACTCTTGGAAGACTGACATCTGAGGTTGTTGTCACTTTAAACCCATTGCCATGCCTGGCACAGCATGGGAGGAAGTATGCCCAAGGAGAACTTGTTGAATGCAGTTCCATCTACAGGCTGGGTGAAGTCAAGAGCTCTTCCATCTGCCAAAGGCTTTGGCGGTGCTAATTTTGTTCTTAGAAAGCTTCCAGACCAATAAATCTATTCCTGAGGGTGCATCTGAAAAATGCACTGGAAGTTCTAAAAGCTATGTATACCCTCTTAGGGTGGTAGTGGTGCAGTCCTTGACAGATGAAAAGTGACAGGGACCTGTCTGCATTGTTCACAGGAAAGGTCAGTAGCCCAGAAAGAGAACCTGACCTGCTAGATTTCTCCCCTGGATCGTTCTCTGGGCACCTTTATCTCTCAAGTTCTCTAAATGCGGGCACTGAAGACTGGGCACAGGCCGATGAAGGACAGGGAGACTGCCTGGTGGGTGATGTCTGCACCACAGCAATCTGGGGCCAGGGGATCTGCTCCCGCTGCTGGGAGCGGAGCCCGGTCCCATCTGCAGCTTGCTAGCTTACTCCGGGGCCCCGTCCCTGGGGACGCACAAGGCTTCCTGCCTCCCTGCCCCCACCCTCCTCGGCTTCCCGGCAGGCAGGTCTGCAGAACACAGCCCGGAGGTTTCCCGAGCCTGAGCCCAGGACTCCCGGCTCCCGTGGCCGCCGCGGAATGACCCTTGACAGCCGCCCGCTGTCCCTTCAGATGGAAGAACCCTAACCCCATTCGCTGCTCTTTCTCTTTCTCACACACACTCACGCACAAACAAAAAACCCAAGTCTGCCTCGCAGTTGCTACCCGCAATGACGTTTTCCCCTCGGGTCCCGCCCCTCTGGGGGCCTGAAATTTTTGGATTGGTCAACTGGCTGTGGTAACAAGAGCACGATTGGGCGATCTGTGGCTGACTGACAGCCGGGCCGCCGCGCCCGCCCTCCCCCTCCCGGAGCGCTCCTGTGTGTGCGGTGTTAGGCCGGAATAGAGGGAGGCGACTACGGCGGCTCTGTTTATTGTCCCTCACCGCCTGCGCTTCTGAGGACCGGGCCGGGCGCCGCTCAGACGGCCTTCGAGGCGGCGACTCCCGCAGCGACTGCCCCGCGGCCGGCCTCGGTGGTCTGAGGACAAGCAGCGCCGCAGTCGCGTCGGGGCTCCCTCCGGCTCGCGCCTCCGCGCCGGCCCGCGCGGGCCCCTGCAGCTCCCCGCCGCCGCCTCCTCGCTCCTCATCACCCGCGTGGGCTTCGCGAGGCCGCGCCGCGCCGCGCCGCACCGCCAGCCCGCCCTTCCGCACCCTCGGCCGCGCTGTAGGCCCGGGCGCCGCGCTCGAGTTTGAGGGCGGCGGGCGGCGCGGCCTCGTCAGCGGCTCAGGCCCGCGATGGGGCGCGGCTAGGAGCGCAGTGTTCAGCGGTCCGTGCAAGCGGCAGGCCGGGCGGCCCCGGAGCGCGAGCAGCCCCTGGCCTGCGCGGGAGGCGCTGCCATGGCCAAGGCCAGCCTCGCGGGTGCTGATGGGGCGCTGACCTGGGTGGTGAGTGCGGCGCGGGCAGGCGCATTGTTCGTGGGCCGTGGGAGATGCGGGCGGGGGCTGAGAGCGCGGCGGCGGGCGCCCCGTTGGGCTGCAGGCCGGGCCTACGTTGCCTGCCTTTTTTCTCCGCTCCTGGCCGCCACCGAGGCTCTGGTTGCTGGAGAATGCTCGCCTGAAACTTTAGGGTGCACACCAAGGCGCAGGGGCCCACGGTAACTCGTGCTCCCGGCCAACCCTCCCTAAGCGCAGTGCCAGGAAAGAGCGCAGAAGCTCGGCCCTGCTTCGTGTGCCAGTTGCTACCGCTTCCGGCGGCCTGTCCCAGAGAAACGTGGACTTGAATGGCCACTGCGGTTTGCACCTCCCCCGAGGCCAGGCTCGTTCTGCAGGGAGAGTATTTGCGATGACTTTGACAGCAGGTTAGAGACCGCAGCTGGTCCATCTGCCGGTGGGATTATTAAAAGAAGATCCTACTTACGTCAGCTTCGCGAGTACAAGGCCTGGGAGCCGAGGGATGTCCCCAAGAGGTGAAGGAGTGCTTAAGTCTGAACTTGGAGGATTGTGGAGCACAGTTCCCGGTGGGAAATGGAAGTAGCAAGTGCAGCAGGAGCAGTTGGAGCAGGGTTCCCAGGACAGATCAATAACTCCAGCATTTTACTTACTCAGCACTGAGTTCAGAGCAGGGTCAGTTCCCAAGTGAAACACTGGACAAGTGAGGCGGGTAGCCAGGGCAGAAAATTGACACATTTTAGGGACTTTAACACACACCCCTTATTGAAGTTCCCAGTTGTCCGCCTTTTAAATACTTGAAGGAACTTTAGTATTGGTTGACATTTTTGTTCATTGTTGTTTTTGTTTGGGTGAGATTTAGAATCTTGAGTAACAGTGCCTGTTGATGAGTGTTGCTTGTGAAAAGTGTGTTCTTATGGACAGCAGAGAAACAATTTAACCATTTACATTACTGTGCTAAGGTACTTTGCAAAGTGTCTTGCCAGGTTCTTATCGTCAAATCTCTGGAAATATGTGCACTACTAGACAGTGCAATATGAGTATATGAGTGTCTGAATGAAGAAGAAGAGAGGTTAGATAGTAAGTCAGTGGACATGTGCCCATGGGATGAATGATAGAAATTGCTGCCCCTTAGCCCTGTTACCAGTGTCGTTCTTAATTATGGAAGCACTAAGATCTGAGTGGGCTTATATGTGATTTGGTTCCACAATGGCAAATATTTTAATTTTACTAATTTATGTATATATGTCTTTTGCTTGCTTGTATGCCTGTGCACCACTTGCATGCCTACTGTCTAGGGAGACCAAGAGGGCCCTGGGATGTTTGTAAGTCACCCAGGTCCTCTGGAATAGCAGCCAGTGCTTTTAATTGATGAGCCATCTCTTACATTTTGTCACCATAGCAAACATTTTGTGCCACAATTGATTGTTTTTATTGCTTACGGTAGCAATATTTTAATTTGCTGTTATTAACTTTATACATAATTTAATGGGCACTTTTTTATGTTCACTAGAAAAACTTTAATTTTCATAAGAAATAGAGCAAAACTTGTATAGTTTCATCCAAATGAGAAAACTATATTTGAAATTAAAATAGACTTATTGATTAAACTTACTATAAAATAGACTATGAAAATTGCAATACAATAAAAATTTGATCTTACAAAGTATATCTTATTGGATTAGTTTATTGAAAAGACAATCATGTTAGAAGTCCTCTTCTCAGGCTTTGTGCTTGCTTTATGTTAGTAACGTGTGAGTGTCTTTATGTCTGTAATAAACCTTAAAGGCTGCTTTAATTGTATGTGTGTGTGTGTGTGTGTGTGTGTGTGTGTGTGTAGATGGGCTTTGAACTTGTGATCCTCCATCCTGAGCTTCATGCTTGCTGAGATCATATTTAAATTTTCACACAGGGCATGGCTGGTTTTCTTCACTGGGGGAGGATACAATAAGTTGATATGGGTTTTGATACAGATTCAGATCCTGTTTGCAATACATATTGTTGGTGAGACTATTTCAGAGAACTTAATATTTTCATCCCTATTTTGTTAAGCAGTGCATTGAGAATTCAAAGTCTGAATGTAGCATAGTCCTGAATTAATGTTTGTTACTGGAAAAGTTTAATAAAGTCACACTCTGGAATAATAGCTTACTGTTGATTTTTACATGAAATGTTTTAGCTTGATGAAAATTAAATTATGGGAGTTTGTGCTTTTTGCAGTGGCATGTGTTTACATCAGTGAAGCTAGTTTTCTGTTGCCACCTGTTTGTGGATAATACAAAAATGGAGTTAATCCAGCTATATTATGCTGAGCAAGGAGTTGCTGTACTGCCTTAGGTCAGTGGGTGTAGATATTAACTGACTGACTACCTTTCAGGGTCAGAACCAACACAACAGAGTGGTTTTTAACACTCATTAATTTCTACTTATAGTAATTTGATTTGATTTTGGTTTAGAGTTAGCCAAAATTTTAGCAATTTAAAAGAAATATGTTATAACTACTTAGAGTTAAAATTGATACAGACCATGAAGGTTTGTTTTTTTTTTTTTTTTTAATTTTAGTTTTTTACTTTAAAGCAGCCAGTCAAGTTTCTTAGTAGAGCATGATAGTCATTCATTCTGCTAATCTTTTTTTTAATCAGGTTATAGCAAATGCTTGTCAAAAATACTAGAATATAAATTTATGACTGTTATAAATAATTTTCAATGAATACTCTAGCTTAGTAAATTAAATAATATAATGGGGGATCATGGAAGGGGTTGGAGGGGGGAAAAGAAAGGGAAGAAACTATAATTTTATTTTAATTAAAAATAAAATTAAAAAAGTTAAAGTGATAAAGTTTATAAAACTGGTAGTCAGAATAGTATAATGCTCTGTCTATAATGGTATACTATGCATCTATCATCAGGCTTCAGTAAAGTTCAACTCAGGGCTACCCACCTTTCTCCTGTTACTTTGAAAATAATAAATCCTAGAATTATAATAATTCATCTGTAAATATTATTTTGTTTTTTAAAAAAGTATAACTACAACATTATAGTTTCTTTACAATATATATAAAATTTGTTTGTTCACTTGGAACCTCTGTCTTGCTCCTCCACAATCTGAAAAGCCTCATTCTTATATGACATTTTATTTTAATGTCTTTGCTAATATATGATCTTGATAAATAGATAAATAAAAAGCTAAAACTTAGGACCACAGATAAACATTAGAGACTGAAGTATTCCTATCTTATGATGCATAAGATCATGACCTAAGCAGTCTAACAATATCACATACATTTTTACTGTAGATATGTTTTTTTTTTTAAACTTTATTTATTTATTTATTATTTATTTGCCTTGGTGTTTGCCTGGAACTGGAACTACAGACAGTTGTTAGCTGCCATGTGGGTGCTGGGAATCGAACCCGGGTCCTCTGGAAGAGCAGACGGTGCTCTTAACCGCTGAGCCATCTCTCCAGCCCCTACTGTAGATATTTTTAAAAGTAAAAGTTTTTTTGAGATTTATAATTACATATTTTCTCTCTTCTCTTTCCTCCTAACAAACTTTTCCATGAACCACCCCTTGCACTATTTCAAATTCAAAGCCTTTTTTTCTTTGTTACATGTGTGTATGTTGTTGTTGCTGTGTGTGTGTGTGTGTGTGTGTGTGTGTATTCTTAAACATAAAAATACAACTTGCTCAGTCCATATAATGTTACTTGTATGTATATGTTTTGTTTTCAGGATTGTTTGGTATTGGATAACCAGCTAGTTGATGTGTTCTCCTCTTGGGAAGATTATTTCTACCATCTCAGCATTCTTTAATTGTCTTTAGTTTTTTGTCTGGGGTTGAGGACTCTAGACTTTGTTCTCTTCCATGTTAGTTAACATGTCTGTACATGTCAGCCTTGTTCTGGTCATGTTTAGGCAGCCTTAAGACTTCATGGAGATAGCTCCTGAGAGTCCTAGGGGACAAAATATTATAGCAAGCTTCCTGTTTCTCTGCCTCTTAACAGTCTTTCTGTCATCTCTCCTTCAGTGGTCCCCGTACCTTAGGTTCAGGAGTTGTGTTGCGGATAAATCAGTTGGGATTGAGCTCCACAACTGCATTTTTGATCAGTTGTGGTTTTCTGACTATGGCTATTTCTTTTAAAAAAAATTACTACATTTATTGATTGTATATGTATGTGCATGAATCCGGGTACACATACCACGGTCTGTATTTGGAAATCAGAGGATAGCCTTTGGGCGGTAGTTCTTCCCTTCTACCATGTGGTCCTGGGATCAAACTTTTAATCACTGGGCTATCTTGCTGGCCTGTGTTACAGATATTAGTAATTAAGTAAGCATCACTATATATAAACAGGTTAAAATTTTATTTTAAGAACTTTATTTTAGTGGGTCATTAATGCAAGTCATAATAAGTGTGTCTTTTCTATGAGATTATTTTCCTATAGTCCTCATACTTAGATGATCTCTTACTGTTTCCTTTACATTTTATCTCATCAGTAATGCCTGTTTGCCTTCTCATTAGAAGTCCCATTATTATTTTCCTCAAGACAGGGTTTCTTAGGTAGCCTTAGCTGTCTTAGAATGAGCTCTGTAGACCTGCCTGGCCTCACACTCCCAGAGATCTGCCTGCCTCTGCTTCTGAGTGCTGGGATTAAAGGTGTGTGCCATTGCCATCTTCTAGCTAGCAGTCTAAATCCTACTTGCTCTTTAAGGCTAGTTTAGAGTCTCACCAAACTTATTTTTTAGCTTATGAGCCTTTTATTTATATTTTTAATTTATGCTTTTAAAAAATTGAACTTTTATTACTTTATTATAAAACATGTCTTTTAGGGAATGTTTATGCATGATAGTTTTGTCTATTTGTCAGTAACAAACTTCTGAATTCAAAGACCACCATGTGTTTTCCTTGTTTATATCCTTTATAGTGTTTAGCAGAGGTCAGGATACATATCTACCCCTCAGTTATTGTTGATGAAATGAATATTTATATGCTACTTTCCTGAGTCTATCATTAGTGCAGCACTTGTAAGTAGTAATGTTCCTCACTCAATTTACCAGTAAAGGTAGCATCACAATATTTAGAAGTACTTTTGTAATCTGAGTAGAAGTGAGATTGGTCATCTGTAGTTTCAGGTCTGTTAAATATGTAGATGCTGTGAGATGTATTCTACTTAGTAGACTTTTAAAAGCAAGCCTCTTGTGTTTCTTTTTAAAACCTCACTACTGATTGGACCCCCATTTAAGGAAAAGTTTGTTATTGCCATTTGTCAAGAGGGAAACAAGAATAGGTCAGAAGCTGATAGGCACATGGTACAGACAGTTGTGGAGTAGTTCTTAACCATCATGTTTTATCACAGCACAGCCTCCCTCTAAAACACAACTTTTTGTTGTTGTTGTTTGATTTTTTTGAGACAAGGTTTCACTGTGTAACAGCGTTAGCTGTCTTAGAACTTGGTTTGTAGACCAAGAGACATCCATCTGCCTCTGCCTCTGCTTGAGTGCTGGGATTAAAGGGCGTACACCACCACCACATGGCACAAAACAACTTATGTACCCTAATATGACAGAGACTAGGGGATATGGCTGTCACTTCCTTTTTACTTTGACACAAAAATGTAAGGACTTTATCTCCCTTTGAGGTGTATGTACCTAGCAAATATAATAGAATAATGGAAAATTGTGGACTGTGAGCTCAGATCACATTGTTTTATAATTTAGCTTCTTTAAATGCTAGTTTTCTAAATATCTTAGTTATCCCACATGCACTAGGGAATCATAATGGTAGCATCTACTTGGTGAAACTTTTACGTAAGTGTTAGAATGTCACAGATACTTCCTATCATGCTGGCACACAGCACATGAGTGTGAGACACACATATCTAAGGTAAATGTCTATGTCTTTTATCTTAGTGAAATCTTGGTTTGGCCTTTGGTTTAGGAGGGTGTTTCTGAAGGAAATGTGTTGTTGAATTTTCTTTTACTCTTGCCTGTGCTGGAATGCCAGATGTTGTTGGTTGTTTTTGCTCTTTTGAGGGCCCTGCTACTCAGCTCGTAAATAAATCACCCATGGAGGCTTCTTCTTAGTTACAAAATACCTGGACTTGGCTTGTTTCTAGACACCTTTTCTTAAATTATCCCTATCTACCTTTTGCTTCTGAGCTTTTTCATTTTCTTTATTTCACTCTTACTCTGTGGCTGGTTGGGTGGCTGGGTAGCTGGCTTCTCCTCCTCTTCTTGTTCTCTTGCTCCTTCTTCTTTTACTCTCAGATTTCTCCTTCTATTTATTGTCTCTGCCTGCTATACTTTCTATACTTTCTTCTACCTCACTATTGGCTTATCAACTTTTTATTAGACCATCAGGTGTTTACAGGCACAGTAACACAGCTTCAGAGAATTAAATACAGCATAAAAGAATGCAATACGTCTTTGCATCCTTAAACAAATGTTCCACACCATAAAATAATATTCTGTAACAGAAATGTATAGAAAGGAGTCTGAAGTGTGTGTTTGTTGAAGCCTATTTCCTGTGTTCTTCCTGTCTTCAGCAACAGTGTTAAAACTAGTTAAGCTGCTGGGCATATCTTCTAGAGATAGAGCTTGTGTGGATAACCATGGGAGAAGGCTTTATCTCTCCTTTAGCTGTTTTCTACTCAGTCAAGGGATTTGTACTTAACAACTTTTTCTGGGCATAGGATCACCCATTAATTAATTGATTTCTTTCCCCAAGCTTCCAGATTTTGATATTCAGTGGACTGACCAGTATTCTCTAGAGTTAAGTTTCTGCTAATCTCCAGGAACTGAATGAGGCCTTTCATGCAGAATTCTGTTTGTAAAGCTTGTAGATTCTTTGTAGGAACCTCCTGTGTTAAGGCTTGTGAGCCAGTAGAAAGTGCTTAAACATTTGCTGAGAATGGAAACATAAAAGACAAGTTGACTGAAATGTTAATTTGTTTTCTACTTTGCCAAGACTGCCAGTGTTATTTGTGTATTTTAGGTTTACTTACTTTTATTTAGATAGTATTGACAGAGTTTGGGCTGCAGAAGTAATAGCTAGGTACCTCTAGACAAACATTTGGTTCTATTCTAGTTTAAATATATTTTCTCATGCATAAATTAATAAGCTTATAGTACTTCTCTGTGAATTCATCATAGAGAATTAGAAAATGAATCAAAAGTAAAAATGAAATGACCCTCATTTATAATTTGTATAGTTAAGTTTTATTGCCATTCTGTTGGGCATATATATGTTTATATTCTTTGCCATGCTGTATATATTATATAATTTTTCTGACAAAATGGACTCTCATTCTTTTGTAACTGCTCAAAAAGCATTATAATTATTTTTTTATGTGAATGTGTTTGTGCTTTTATGTATGCACATGTGTGTAGTGCCTGGGAGACTAAATGAAGGTGTTAGACCTGGCACTAGAGTTATAGGATGGTGGTTATGATATGGATGCCTGAAGCTGAACCTAGGTCCTTTGTAAGAACAGCAATTCCTCTTAACCATTGTTCCATGTAGCCCTGGAACTTGCTCTGAATACCCAGCTGGCCTCAAATTTGTGCCAGTTCTGCTTCTGGCTCCCAAGTGCTTGAAATTCAGCTATACACCACCGTGCTCAGCTTAATGTAGTTTGATAAGCCATTGAACAATTTAAATACTTAGTTACCATAAATTTATGGAAAATCTATAGTGGTAAAAGTTTCCTTTTAAGATTGATTATTTTTGTTTTATTTACATGTATCTGAGTGAATATCTACCTCATGTATGTGACTATCTTTAGTGCAATGAATGCTTCTCAACCTTCCAAACACTGTGACCCTTTAATACAGTTCCTCATATCGTGGGGACCCCTCAACTATAAATTCTTTCATAACTGTAATTTTGCTACTGTTCTGAATAATGTAAATATCTGACATGCAACCCCATTGAAAGGGTTATTGGACCCCTCCCCCCCAAGGAGGTCCTTACCCACAGGTTGAGAACTGTTGCTGCAGAGCCTTGAAGAGAATGATATCAGATCCCTTGAAGCTGGAATTTCAGCTTGGGTGCCTTTAAAGAGCAGCACATATTTGTTCTGTTTTTCTTTTCTTTTTCTTCCTGTCTCTCTCCATCTATTTATTTATTCATCTATTTAAGGATACATTTTGACCATAATGGCTCCTCTCTTTACTCCTCAGCTTTCCCTCATTTCTGTTCTCCCCCAGTTCCAACCCCCACTTGGTTTTCTCTTCAGAAAAGAGTAGCTCTCCAAGAAATGGCAGCTAAACAGGAGGAAACAAGATACTACAAGACAAGGCAAAAGCCCTCATATTGAGGCTGGATAAGGCAACCCAGTAGGAGAAAATAAGTTCTAAAGCAGGCAGAAGAGTCAGAGACATCCCCACTCCCGCTGTTAGAAGTTACACAAAAATAGCAAGCTAACAGCTGTAACATACATGCAGAGAATGTGGTGCAGACCCATGCAGGCCCTGTGCTTGCTGCTTTAGTCTCTGTGAGCCCATGTGAGCCCTGTGAGTTGATTGGGTCAGCCATGTTCTCTGTGGCACATTTTCTTAACTGCTTAGTTAGCTCTCACCCTTGTAGACATACTTAGATTTTTTTCTTTCTGTATGATTAAGCATGGTTAAGTTTTTTTTCTCCCCAAATTTCATCAGTTTATGCTAGGTTATCTAATTGTTGGCATATAATTTTAGCTGTTTCTTAGCAAAACCTTTCTGTGACCTAAGTTGTGGTGTCTCTCTTTTGTTTAAGTTTTAATCACATCTTTTTTGAAACAACTATATAGCTAAAGTATATTTGTTACTTTGTGCTGCTGTGTGTGCTGAAATACCTGATGGAAATAGGGAGGACAGATTTATTTTGACTCATAGTTCTAGGATTTCAGTGTCATGGCAGAGAAGGAGCACTGACAGAAGCATGCATCATGGTAGATCAGGAAGAAGAGTGAGGTAGGAGTTGGGCCCAGGTATCTTTCAAAGACACAACCTTTGTGACCAATCTTCTCTAGCTAGGCCTCTTCACATTAGGTCCCACTGCCTTTCAGAATAACACTGCCACTACCAAGTACTCAAACTTGAGACTCTGGGGGCATTTCAGATTTAAACGATGGCCAAACTCCTGGTTTTCTTAGATTCATGGTCATCTCACAATGCAAAGTGTACTCAATTCCCCTTCTAACATATCTCAAAAGCCTAACTGAGTCTACCTAGACACATACCAATCTCTTTTTGACCCTTTGTAAGATAAAAGTGTTACCAACATCATCACTTTGATATTACTTTTCTAAAAGTGAAGAGCAAAAGAGACTAAAGGAGAACCAAACCAAACAAAGAACACAACTGAGCAGGACAAAGACTTAAGTCCTGTAGCCCCTCATGTAGCACCATTGGAATGTAGTTGCATAATGTAAGCATCATTGGGCTTGAACAGACCCATCCTAGCCATGAGGCCCACATATGTCTACTTAGTACTTGTAATTTTTCTTAGGGTCTCTATTTCAAGTGGAACAATATTTTCATAGTTTTGATAGTCCTGTATGGGTTACTTCCTGCAGGGAATCCAACCCTATCAGACACTGCCTGGTCCCATAGGCTTTTCTCAAATTCTTGATGGAATATTGTATGATTCTGTAATTCCTGTATTCTGAATATCTGCAAAAACAGAATCATTCTGATGATGCTAAGATCTTGTGGTAGTTTTAGGCATAGCCTGGCCCTTTTAGACCACAACTGCAAACCCTCTGAGTCCCTGGACAGCTGAACCTGAGAAACACTTCCTAGATGGCACTGAATGGCCAGAGGACACTTGATTGTTGTTGTTTTTAAGGGATATCTTTAAAATTAATTTATAATTTTATATTCTGGAGCCTGTGCTGGGTGGAGTTTTTCCAACAATTCTTGAATGAATGGAAATTTCTTTGTTGTTGCCCTAGTGTGTAAATTGCTTAGTTTCATTGGAACAGTTCTACTCTCTCTCACTCTCTCTCTCTCTCTCTCTCTCTCTCTCTCTCTCTCTCAACTATAATGGCCTCTTGGTCGCCAATGCTCTTTTTCTCGGCTGAATCACTTTCTTTTTTTTTTCTTTTTCTCCAGCCCTGCTGGTCTGGCTAATAGCAGCTAGTAGCACCCATGCCACATCTCAAGCTTTCTGTTTTCTTTACATTTTCTCTGCTAAATTATAAGTACTTTAAATTCAGCCTCATTTAGATTTTCAGGATACAGCAAAAATATGTAGAAATTTTTTGTCAGATGTACAGGAATGTACTCAATTCCCAGTAGAGTTCTTGTTCTCACCTATAACCTTGGTTTCAGGCTTCACTGTTTACCTTTCTGTTGTCACTCCTACTGGAAATATCAATTAAACTCTGCTTATAGCATTTTGAGATTTTTCTAGTTTACACATTATGTCTCTTGCAATTTGCTCTCATGAACTATTTGCAAAGGACTAAACCAACTTCCCGTTTAGGCACAGCAATGACTGCTTCTTTGGTACCAGTTTTAGAGTTAGTTACTTTTGCATTGCTGTGACCAAAATACTCTACAGAAACAACTTTAAGGAGGAGGCTTATTTTGGTTCATGGTTTAAAGGATTTCAGTCTCTTGTAGCAGGGGAAATTAGAGTGTGGCAGTCATTCACATAAGGGTCGAGGCTAGTACCAAAAGTAAATATAACCTTCAATGGCCTACTTTACTGACCTATTTTTGCAGGCTAGTACCCACCTCCTCGAGGTTCTGCATACTCTCAAAATAATACCAGTACCTTAAGAACAGTCATTTGAAGCATCGTCCTGTGTGGGACATTGCACATCTAAATCATAAAAAAGCATTTATTACTTTTGTTGATTTAAAAAGTAAAACTCTTGCTTTCACTGACTTTAAGACCTTTAAAAAAAGTCTTTCCTCTGAGACAGCAAATGACATGATTTATTGTACAAATGTTACACTTGGCTATAACTGAGAGGAGAACTAGTTTACATTGTCCCAGGTCCAGGGTAGAGAACTAACTGGGGGATTGTTTTGGTTGTAAACAAGGCAGGTGTATCAGAAGTGATCTTGGTGATCAGATGACAGTGAAGTTCCAGATACATTGAGGTACATTATCATTAACAGCAAGCATATAGTCCATTTACTTGTACCAGCACCTCTTCTGCTGGCATTCTCTATTTTCATGACTTTTTTTCATCTTGATGGGCTTTCATTGATGACCCTGCTCAACTTTTATTTTATTCTTTACAGCCTAAAGGTTTTAAAACTGGCATTTTTAATTTTTAAAATGTCTGTAGGGCAGTTTTGCCAGATATTTTTGTTAGGTATTTATATATTACCCTAATTTGTTCTAGTCTGTATCTGTTAAGTAATTGCTAATAACCTAACAAAACTCTCTAGTATATGAATGATGTTTTTTTTCTTGTATTGCTGTTAAGATTCTCTCCTTTGTGATGTTTTACTCCTTTGATGTTGAGAATTGTACTCATGGCTTCCTGAGTGTTGCTGTTATTTTTGTTTTGTTTTGTTTTGTTGAGGCAGGGTTCCTCTGTGTAGCTTTGTGTGGTTCCTTGGCTGTCCTGGAACTCACTGTGTAGAACAAACTGACAGCTCTGCCTGTCTCTGCCTCCCTAGTGCTGGGGGATAAAAGGTGCATGCCACCATTGCCTGGCCCATTTTTATCTCTTTATTTGAGATGTTTTGGGACATATAGTTTATTTGATTGGTAGCCCACAGGTAATTCAAATTCTTTTAATTCTTCTTCATTCTTCTTCTTTTTTTTTTTTTTTTTTTTTTTTTTTTGGGATTCCTTTGCGTTTGAAGTCTCTGTCTCCACATTTTCTATTTTTTTTCTTGAGGTTGGCCAAGTGTGTTGTTGAGTATTTGTATAGTTTTAGTTATTGTATTCTTTAGTTTCAGAAATAGTATTTGAGTCTTTTCATCTGCTGTTTATCTCATTTTGCTAATTATTGTACTGATTTTCTTGTTTAGTTGTGCACCTGTACAGGTTCCCTGAGCTTTGTCTCATTTCCATTTCTCTTTCCTTTATTCCTTTTTTTTTCCTTCCCTCCCCTCCCTTTCCCTCCTGAGTCAGTATCTCTAGCCTACTCTGAACTTTATAGCAGTTCTCCTGCCTTAATTTCACAAGTCCTAGGGTTACAGATGTCAACACCCCAGGAACAGTCTGTGGTGTGTCCTCTGTCCTACTGTCATCTCGCACACTCCATGGTAAGCTATGGTACTAGAGCTCCACCTAATGTCTATCCCTAGAACTGCAGACTCTGTGTGCTGGACCAAATCATTTTGATTTCCTTTGTTCTCAGTGGCTCCCAATTTAGCAACTGTTCTTGCCAGTGCTTGCTTAAATTCAAGCAGGACAGCAAACAGTCCCTCTAGTAGTACCTCTAGTCTCTTTCCTTTGGAGGTCAGGGAAAGACATTATATTTCCTCCCTGTTCTGCCTTACTGGTGAAGGGTTGTAGGCTTGGAGGAGGGTTTGTTGTTCACCTGAGGGACAGGAGCTCTTAATCAGTTCCTGGATTTTTTACAAAGATGAATGGTTCACATATTATAGTTAAATCTGTGTTTCTGTGTGTCAAGAGGGTTTAGAGTTTCCTAATCTTCAATCTTGCTGAAAGTACAGTATGTTTTGATTTTTTAAGGTGTCATCTTTGAGCTTGATAAGGGATATGGTAGATTCAGATAATTTCTTTTTCTCTTATAGCCATTTGGGAGTGGGTAGAAAGGGAAAGAAAAGTGTCAACCACTTTTTAGAAAGATGCAGGAATGTAAAGTTCAGTTGTCGAAAATTGCATGAGGCAGGGCTTTGTTCACATCTCAAGATGTCAGTTCAGTTTAGCAAAAACTCCTAAGGTGAATTTTGAAATCCAGATTTTGTAGACACTAACTTCTGGCCTAGGTAATCTTGAAAATAATTTTTTTTGTGTGATGATGTTTGTTTTAGAGAAGTAAACTTGATGGGAAAGAAGTTATTGGTAGAAAAATCATCTTCCTTTGATTTGTTAGGTCTGTTATTTTAAAGTACTTAGCCAATGATTTGACTATGATCTTTGTTCTAAATATTCTGAGAACCTGTATCAGTTATTACTTCTCTAATTGCTGTCATAAAATAGCTGATAAAATAACTGTAAGAAAAAAAATGATTATTTTTACAGTTGGAGGGTTCAGTTCAGTTGATTAAAATAATTTGTTTTATGCTGTAAAAAATGGATGAGAATGTTTGCAGTTGGGAGCAGTTAAAACTAGGACAAAATGGGGTTACTTTGAGCTTTTCAGAGGGGAAGGCATAGCATGAGAGTCTCTTAACTGTGATACAAGGAACACAAGGAGCTGATTGTATTGCATCTGTACTAAGGGAGCACAGAGATGAGTGCTGGTGTTCTCCTTGCTTTCTCCTTTTATTCTATTTATTTTATGCATGCTGCTGACATCCAGGGTAACCTTTTTCATCTTCATTAAACTGTTTTTAAAACATCCTCCCAAATACACCCACAAGTTTTGTTGTCTAGATTATTCTACATCCTATCAAATTGACAAGATTTACCAAGACAGTGCCCATTTTAAAAATAGTTTACTTATATAAACATCACAATAGCAGAGACTATTATTAGAGAACTGGGAACTGTATTTTAAAAATAAAGTTTATCTTTCTGGTCAGCTAGTTCATTATCACACTCTTGGCAGAAATAGAATATGAAAACTTTATGAAATATTTTCTTTTTTATACAGCTAAAATGAATTGAATCAGCACTATTAATGGATAAACATATAAATGAAAGAAAATATGACTATAGTAAAGATCAGTATAATTAGTTGTACTTGAAACATTATTAAATGCCTTTAATATTATATGAAATTTAAGATCTTGAGAAATTACAGTTGATATTTGAATTTCCTTAAGGTTTGTTTGTTATACAAGTCTTTTGTTTAGATTACTCAAAAGGCATGCATTTTGATCTTAAACATATATAATGTGATATTAAAGAAGTAATGTAAAACATGGTATTATGTTTATGTGAAGAAACTGAAAATAAGCCATATTAATTTCTTTATTAATGAGATGCTATATTAGTCAGCACTGGGGAATTTAGAAGGAAATGCTCGGTTTCTGTGAAGAAGATGCGAGTCTTTAGACTTGGAAGTTTGATTTTGTTCATTCTATTACTCAGCTTTATATCCTTGAAACTGGTAGGGGAATGAACCAGAAGGAACCTCAGTATTGGGTAACCCTGAGTGAAACTGGCATGATCTACCAAGATGAGAAACTTGAGGAGTTTAAAATAACCATGCTAATTTTGGCCATATTGTGTTTATTTATTTTGATTTTTTTTGAGAGAGGGTTTCTCTGTGTAACAGCCGTGACTATCCTGAAACTGGCTCAGTAGACCACGCTGGCCTTGAACTCACAGAGATCCCCTGCCTCTCATATTGCATTTACTAACTATATAGGTTGTTTTTGGTGACTCTCAAAATCACTCAGTTTTAATTATGATTTGATAACCTGTCTACAACTTGAGTCCTTTGGGAAATCTTGAGGAATACAAAATATTAACTTGATATCTTAGAGACATGGCCCTGTTTTACTAATTATATTGTAAGGTAGCAGTGATGTTTAGGACTTGAATATTAGTGATTCTGAAAGATGGGTCTTATGTCATGTTTTTATACACATTTTAGTTTGCCCTTTGGTAGGATATTTAAATTTGATTTTTAAGTTAATTTTAGACTCCTTTTTTTGATCAGAACAATGCTGCAAAAAAGGAAGAGTTGGAAGCAGCAAACAAAAATGATTCTTCAAAGAAGTTGTCTGTTGAGAGAGTGTACCAGAAGAAGACCCAACTTGAACATATTCTCCTTCGTCCTGATACATACATTGGATCCGTAGAACCATTAACCCAGGTAATTACTTGTTAAAATGGATTGATATTGGGGAATATGTATATCTTCTTTATAAATATTTCAATAAATTGTGGTTATAAAGTTTTAAAGCCTGTGATTTTTGTATCTATGATCATGATTAAGAAAAGAGAAAGGAGCTAAGGATGTAACTCTCAAGGCACAGGGCCCTGTGCCTGAAACATACCAAAAGATAAACAACAAAATAAAATGAACCCTGAGAGACAGCTAGGAAGAGTAGGAATCTCTTCATTACATTATGGAGATAAGTATATCTGAATACAGAAGTGTGGAATAGGGTGCCATAAGATTTTTTTTTTGTTTTGATTGTTGAGACAGAGTTTTTCTGTGTAACAGTCCTTGCTATCCTGGAACTCACTTTATAGACCAAACTGGCCTCAAACTCAGAGATCCTCCTCCTGCTTCCAGAGCGATGGGACTAAAAGTGTTCAATACCATGCCCAGCTGCCATAAGAATTTTTGGAAAGTTCATCCCAGTGTGTGCTGTGGTTTGCTTTAATAGTTGTACCTTCTAGAATTGACTTTATGTTTACTGTGGACTTGACTTACTTATATTGTCCTGCTCCATTCTAACAATTTTGGGAAGCCCTAAGTCAGACTTTATTGTCTGCAATATGAAGTGAAAATATAAAGTAAAATTGATGTTTTTCATAGTTTTGAACATTATGTAAGTACTGTCTCTAGTGAGTCTGAGTTTTTGAGAAAACAGAAATCTCTAGGTCTTAGGAATTTGATTTGGGTCCTTATCTGTTTTAGTATGGTTAGAATTAAGACTACTAACTTATGCTTTCTGAAACTGGCAGAGAAACTGAAATCAGAGGTGTTTCGTTTGGCATTGGAGATTGAACCCATGGCCTTATATTTGGCTAAGCACAAACTGTTCCTGAGTTAACAGCCTTATGTTAAAGCTGATCTTATATGTGAATGAAATACAAGCAACACAAATGAACAACTTTTTGATTTTAGTTATATTCATTGTGACTACTGAATTTTATTCTAGCTGGAGTTATTTATGCTTCATTTTGAATGTGTGTTTTTAATAGAGTACATGGCAATATGGATCTTTGTTCTTTTCTTTTTTTGAGATGAAGTTTTGATGTGGGATGTCTTTCTATATGCTGTGAATATACTTGATTATTATTGGTTAATAAAGAGGCTGTTTTGGCCTATGGCAAGGCAGCTTGGAGACAGATGGGAAGTCCAAGTAGAGATAAAGAAGGGCAGAGTCAAACAGATGCTGCAGAGTTTCACTTTTATAGTTCTAGTGAGCATTGAACTCACATATAGCCCAGATTGGCCTCAAATTGTGATAGTTCTCTTATGTTTCATGAGTATTGAGATTACAGATGTGACTCACTATACTTTGTTGACAGTATGGATTTACCTTATGTAAACCTGAAGTTAGGCATTTATGGATTAAAATAATATTTTTGAATCATTCTCTTAACATAGCTAATGTGGGTGTATGATGAAGATGTAGGAATGAACTGCAGAGAGGTTACCTTTGTTCCAGGCTTATACAAGATCTTTGATGAAATTTTGGGTGAGTACTTACTTAGGATGTAATGCATGTGTTTCTACTATTGTAAGTGCATTGGCCCTGTAAACATCTTAAGCAAATCTTGCAGTATAAATTTTAAAAAGTATTTTGCTGTTTTCTTGCATTTGATATACATAAGCATATATAACATAATATATTAACATAAATATGTAACATGTATATGCATGTGTGTCTGTGTGTGGATTTTAAAAAATTGATACCCAGCTATAATAGTTTTGAATTTCTTTATATCTGAAGCTTTCTGCTGATGTTTGTTTACATGTGAAGTTAAGAGTGTTGTATTTGTAATCCTATAGAGAACTATACTCCTATGTATGCCCTCATCTGGGGTTTATTAGCATCATCCTTATTTAGGAACCGTGTTACATATGAAGACTGTAAGGTCTTATCTTGTTAGCTTATGTGAACTGGAGACTGGATTTGTAAACTTCGTTTTTCTCACCCCCGATCAGGTATTTCTGTTGGGCAGCTTACTTTAGTAACCTCTGCTTCCTTCCAAATCCCATGATGATTATAATTAAAATGAAGTGGCTATGCTTTATTGACTCAGATAGTGTTTATACTTTATAAAAGTTTTAGCCTTGGACTTTCTAGAAATTCTCTTGTCAGCTTGTTAATATGAGCTTATTAAAACTCAAGAGCTTGAGTTTTCTTAGACTGTGATTGTGTGTATCTCTGAGCTACTTTTTTGTAATTCTGTGGAAAAATGATGGGGCAAACCCTATTATGTGTTGCATTCCTACACTGGCCTCTGACTGGATGCTGCTACTTTAGTGTTAATACATTATTATTTTTAATCTGGAAACTGAATGTTTGTGCTCATAATTTTTTGAGATACTAATTTCACAAATAAAGAAGTTCTAATGAGTTTAAGATTTAGAATTTTGAATCATAAGGACATTAAAGTCTTCAACTTAAAAGTTTCTAGTTAACTAGTTTAGTGTGCATGTAAAGTAAGTAGTCTATTGAAGGAGATTAAGATAAGGTAACTATGTCTTGTCACCAGGATGTAAAATATATACTTTACTTTTAAATTTGGATTGGGGGTTAGAGTTGTATGTGTGGGGGTGTGTATATACATGTGTGTGTGCATGCATGTATTTGCTGTAATATAGGAATCTGTAATTACTAAGTAAAACTTAGTTTTACTTACAGAACAATATTTTTGTAGTTGAACTTAATGGTCATGACTCTCACTACTTGCAGATATTACTACTAAGATATTACTGCTAAGTTTTATCTATAAGTTTATATAACCTGTATGCTTTATTACTCATTGTGATATTTAATCTTTAGTCAATGCCGCTGACAATAAGCAGAGGGACAAGAACATGACCTGTATTAAGGTTTCTATTGATCCGTAAGTATATTTCAAGTTTAATTTCTTTTATGCTAAGTTGTTTTGTTCAGGTAATTTTTAGTTTATCATCAAATATGTATTACATATGGCTCTCTGGCTTTGTTTCTCTGTTGCTATGGACTTTGTTATTTTTTTCTTCTCTGTCCTTTGTGTCTGTTTCCTCAGAAAATATTTCCTTGATCATTTATTTTTGTGCTATTTAGATTTTGGAGCACTATCCATCTATCTTCTTTCTTCAGGACAACAGGCTAAAATTGTTAATGTTATTCTGGGGATATTATGAAATAAATTTATTTTTTATGACTAGAATTTGGCTCTTTCTATTATATATGACTTAGTTAATAAATTGAATATTACCGGATATTATAGAATGCTTGCCAGGTGTTTGGCTAGTTATATTTCACTGTGGTAATCTTATTTGGGAAGATGTGTATGGGAAGAGTAGGGTGAGAACATGTAATAATTTTGATAGAAACTATTTTGTTTTGTTTTATATTGGCATGCCATTCAGAAAACTTTATACCTTTTAATGTTAGTAGTAATTTAGCCATTTAAGTTTTACTTCTATTCTTATTTTCAGTAATTTAATTTCTGAGGGCATAGCTAAGATTAATAGTATAATAAAACTATAAAACCAAGAGTAATTAGTATTTAGTTGTACCATGAAATTAATTGCAAATTGTAAAAAAAATCCCATATTTATGTTATTGGAATTTATAATTTTTATTTTGTTATATTTTTTCATTTGGGTATTTTTTATTAATACATTCTTGAGACTTTATATAGTTAGGTATATAGGTATTTATAAGTTAAAAATTACACAGGAGTTTTTCAAGGACCTTTTAGCTACCATGATTTCTTCCTTGTTTAGAAAATTATCAATTAAATATAATAAATATTTTTATATTTTTTTCTGAAGAGAGATAGTAAAGAGTGATACATATTGAATGTTTGATTATCTGTAAGCTTATACAAAATTCAAAGGTAAATGATTCAGGCAGAAAATTAAGGAAAAAGGGGCTTTTCTTAAAAATATATTTTGTTTAATTGTTTTAGTCTTTTGAATTAGACTAAATATCCTACAGAATCTAGTCTGTCTGTAGGATAATCTAGACGAGCCTCAAATTTATCATCTTTCTACCCTGGCTTAGAATGTGCCAATGTCCTCAGTATCATTTAATTTTTTTTATATTAATTTTAGTTATTTAAAATCAACACTATTACACTTAAAAATGCCTTGAGTAATCTCAACAAATTGAAAAAGGAGGGTGTTGTACTATCGTTCTGTAGACTAGTTAAGCGTGTGTGCAGTTTACTTAACCAACTTTCTTCATTTTCTGCAGAGCAATTCTCTTTTATAATCATTTTTACTAATTTTTTAAATAAGATTTATTTAGTTATTTTATGTGTTTGAGTGCTCTATCTGCATGTATATCTTTATGCCAGAAGAGGGCATCAGATCCCACTACAGATGGTTGTGAGCTACCATTTAGTTGCTGGGAATTGATCTCAGGACCTTTGAAAGAGCAGCCAGTGTTCTTAACCACTGACGTAGCTCTCCAGCCTGTTTTTATTAATTCTTTTAGTTAGAGACAAAATAATGAGTTTCACTATGACATTTTTATACACGTGTATCATTGTAACTTGCTCATATTCAGCTTCTCTCCTCTACTGTTCTGATTCTCTCTCTCTCTCTCTCTCTCTCTGTGTAGAAGTATGTATGGTGTGTATGTATGTGTGTTTAAATCTAGATTCTATGCATGAAAGAAGACATTTGGCGTTTTGCCTTTCTCCTCCTATTATCTGATGCCTAAGAATGTCCTTCTTTTTAATTTTCTTACCACAACCATTATTGTGTAGACATGATACATATAAATAAATTTTGTTTTTTTAGTGACTATCAAATGTCAGTTTTTACTTATCATCACCTTATTCTAATTACCTCTTCTAGAAAACTCTCACTATTCCAAAGAAAAGGGGTCAAGGATGTACTTTTCACTTCCCCTTGATTTTTATTTTGTTTATAAATCATTGATATGAGTTAAGCAACCTTTCTCATTCTGGATTTAGCATATATTTAAAATTTGTAACAAGCATTTACAAGTTGCAAAGTCTTAGATTTATCTTGTATTTTAGCCATAACATTTTGACTTTTATGAATTTTTTATCATTATGTTATTTTTGATTTCTGCATAATACTATATAGAATTAATGTTTTTATTAAAGTGCATTTTATTTCAAAGTTACATTTTTGCTTAAGTTTCTAATTTAAGAAGTCACTCTAAAGCAGAATTCAAAGTGGAAAAATGTTATGCTGTTATACAACTGGTCACATTTTCTCTGATGCCTATCTTTGATATCCTTTGAATTGTACTTAACATTTTTATGTAGCACTTTTATTTTTTAAATTTTCTTTGTATATATGTGCCTGTGAATGTCTTATGAGAAGGAAAGGGTAACATTCAATAGTTAGACTATATCATTTAATCTTTTGTTCTGCTTCCTCAAAGTATTCTATGATGAGAGGAATAAAATGTCAATTGTAAAAGGCATAAGAATAGATGAGCAGTCAGATCTGCTAAAAATAGTGTGGCAGCTATTCTAGAAGTTAGAGAGTTCAGTACAACTACTGGAGAGTTTAGAGCTTATTACATATTGGATGGCTAGTATTGAAGTAATTCATTTGCTGGTATCTGTCTGATTAAAAACCAGACAAACAGGACTAGTACTGTAGCTCATTATAAGCTTAGAATGTGTGGGGCCATGGGTTTGTATCCTAGCACTACAACAAAAAATGTGGGAAGCACATTGGCCAGAGTTCTGACTATTTCTGTAAATACACTTTTTCTGTAAATACACACTTTTTTTTGTGTGTATTCAAACTATTCTTATTAGAGGTACTATAATTGGAAATCTCATTTTATAGTCATATTACTGAATATAGGAAGTTCTAAACTTAAATCTTTTGAAATTATGATTGATGACAAATAATTATATTCATTATATGCAATATATGCTAAACAGGTAAAAACTTTTGAAAGTTTTTTTTTTTTTTCAAAAAACCCCATTTACACCACACTTTTTTACATTGCCTCCTTTTACTCTTGAAAATGGAGAAAGGTTTCCTCTAGGAAAATTTTTTGGTATTTTTCTTAATAGTTCTTACTGATCCTAACATTAGTTATGTCTCTAATACTGAAGTACGTCTCTTCATCAAGGTAATGCCAGTGTTTTCCAGTTGACAGTGACTCATATTTTGGTTGTAACTATTCAAATTTATTTTCTAGTTTGATACTTTTTGTGGAAATTAACATTTAAATTTAAGTTCTAAATTTATGTATTTACAGTGAATCTAATATTATAAGCATTTGGAATAATGGAAAAGGCATTCCAGTAGTAGAACACAAAGTAGAGAAAGTTTACGTTCCCGCTCTAATCTTTGGACAGCTTTTAACATCGAGTAATTATGATGATGATGAGAAAAAAGTTACAGGTAAAGTCTGAATGGAATTTTGATTAGTAAGATCTTAATATAAAATTTCCAAGTTTCCATTTCTTAAAAGATGTCGTGTAAGGAAACCTGTAAAGTTTCATTGTGAGAAAATCCTTTTTAAAGTTAGTATTTACTTTAAAAAAAAATCCAACGTCTGTTTTTATTATATAATTTTAATAGTATTATCTTAGAAGTTGGCTAACTTGTAGATTTTTAGAATAAAATTGCTGAAATTATGATCTGACAGGTAGAGTTTTGATTTGTATAACAATGCTATGGTATGTATTTACCACATACCACATTTGCTATTAAATATGCATATGCCCTTTAAAGTTTTATTTTTTATTCTGTGTGCATGGGTATTTTGTCTATATGTATGTTCCATATGTATGCCTAGCTTCTGTGGAACCTAGAAGGGGGTGTCAGCTCCCCTGGAACTGGAATTACAGATGGTTTATGAGTCTATATGGGAGCTGGGATTGAACCCAAGTGCTCTTAACTACTGAGCCATCTCTGCAACCCTTCACATAGTCTTTAAAAGACTTTAACTCCTTTCCTTAAGTGGACCAGGTGAAAAAGACTCTGTATGTAAGGTATTTTGGAAATATATTGATGCCTCAGTAGATTGATAGCTTCTTTTAAATCTAAGGCTCTGAGAAGTTGATATAAGTAAAGTGATTTTGTTAGAAGTTCAAATTTTATACTCACCTAGGCTTACTGTGTCCGAAGATACTAAACTTATTTTCTTAAATTATAAGAGTACAGTGAATCACAAATGCCTTAATGATACTATATTCTGTGCTATATAGTACCTATCATATTACTAAAATCTAATATTTCTTTAATATAAAAAACCTTAAACATAGGACTTATAGTCAGTAATTGAAAAAAAGATACAACAAATAGAACTGTTTTATTTCAGATATGCCCTATAATAGGTTAGTTAGTAAACTTTCTTTAAAATAACTTTAACTAATATTTTCATATCTAATTTGTTTTACAGGGGGCCGTAATGGTTATGGTGCAAAACTTTGTAATATTTTTAGTACAAAGTTTACAGTAGAAACGGCTTGCAAAGAATACAAACATAGTTTTAAGCAGGTATGATAGTAATATGTCCATTTTTCCATTTCTTTAAAAAATGTTGTATTGTTTTGCTTAGATAATAGAAGTTTAAATATTTTAAAAAGCTAAATTAAAAGAATAAAAAAGGGTCTTTTTTTAAAAAAAAGTATTAAGTAAATCACCAAGGAGATATCAGAACACCTACATTTTATATAGCTTTTCTATCATTCTCTTAAGGCAGGATGCCTTATTAGCAGATGCAACCACTCGAAGCATGTTTGAAAACTTCCTTGCTGAGTTATTAAGTTTGTATTTAAGAAATTCTGGCAGGCCTTTGGAAAAGTATTTTGAATTTTACATAAGCTAAAATAGTTTTACCAGATAAACATGTATATTTACTTTTGTAGAAATCCATGGGGCATTTTGAATGTGAAGATGCTTCACTGCCTTTATATAAAAGCTGTGCAGTTTATTTTCATTACCAGTGTGGTATAATTATAATATTTGCTACCTTTGACTTTAATATTAATCAGTTTCAAGGTGTTTTGTTGGTGTGAGGTTGGAAAATATAAATGTTGTAGTAAATGAATGTTTTTATGAGCTAAGTCAGTGTTATGAAATTTAGATGCATTAAAGAAACACTTTCTTTTATTTTCTCTTAAAGACATGGATGAATAATATGATGAAGACTTCTGAAGCCAAAATTAAACATTTTGATGGTGAAGATTATACATGTATAACATTCCAACCAGATCTAGCCAAGTTTAAGATGGAAAAACTTGACAAGGACATTGTGGCTCTCATGACTAGAAGAGCATATGATTTGGCTGGTTCATGTAAAGGGGTCAAGGTCATGTTTAATGGAAAGAAGTTGCCTGTAAGTGTCTTTTGTAAAGTAATTTAAGTGTTATTTTGTAGACTGCAGCTAGTTGAATCTTGTTTCTTAAATTTTGTCTGATCTTATTTAACTACTTTAAGTGATTAATATTTATAAGTGATTATTGACTTATTTGATCTATTAGCTGTCATCTTGTTAGGTAATTTTTATTTCTTGTACTTGTCCTTCCCTTTGTCTGTCCTCTGATTAAAAAAATTCAATTTTTAATAGATTTAATAGATAATAATATAAATAATGCTTATATTATTATTCTTTGAAAATCTTTTTAGTAATTTCTGTAGACATTTTATTTAATATTTCACATATAGCTAAAGGACTTTCAAGTCTATAACCCCAGATTATCTCATCTCTTCTACTCATTTTGTTTGTGTGTGTGTGTGTGTGTGTGTGTGTGTGTGTGTGTGTGTGTGTGTGCCATGCTATGAATTTGAAGGTCAGAGTATAATCTTAGTTTTTGGTTATCACCTTCCTCCACCTTGTTTGAGACAAAGTTGCTTTGATTTTTCCACCACTGTACTGTGCTGCAAATGCCAGGCTTGTTGGCCATCCGTTTCTAGGGATTCCTTTGCCTCTGCCCAATTTTGTTGTGGGAGCATTGGGATTGTGGATGTGCTTTGCTGTGGCTGGCTTTATATCGGTTCTGGGGATTTTAACTCAAGACCTCATGTTTTTACTCTAAGTATTTATTTACACATGTGTGCTTGTGCAAATATGTCGTTGTTGTTGTTTGTTGTTTTTATGATCTAGTTATCTTGAGTTGCCCACGCTGAACTGTGACTCCTGTGTTCAAGCACAGTGATTTTTTTTTTTAACCTTACTTCTAGAACAGTTGACAATGAATTCTCTGTTATTGTATGAGAAAGTCCTGATTGCTTTTCCTTCTTTTTCAAATGATATTTTCAACAGAATTATCGATTGGCAATTTTTTTAATTTTTTTTTTTTTAGCATTTCAAGATGCCATTAATTCTTACTTGGCATGGTTATGATTACAAGTCTGTTGTGATGTGTTCTTTTTTTGGTAAGGTTAATGTATTTCTTTTTTCTCTGTCTCTCTCATGAAGATTTTATATATATATATATACATATATATATGTGTGTGTGTGTTTGTGTGTGTGTGGTGGTTTTGTTTGTGATTTCATTTATCCTGTGAGATGTTCTTTGAGTGTTTTGGCTTTGTTGTTTTTTTTGTCACAAATTTTGAAAACTAATGTCATGATTGTTTTTACTTTCTGAGCTGTTCTTTCTCTTCCCTCAGTTATACAAGATATGTGGGCTTTATCATACTTGAGGCTTAGCTTGTTTAATTCTTTGTTTTAGTTTATTTAGCTTCCATTGCCTTGCCTTAAACTCTATTAGTTTTTTTTTTCTCCTACTGATAAGTCTGTCAGTGACATTTTTTTTTATGTCTTCAGTGCTTTTTATTTTTAGCATTTCCATTTTCTTTATTATTTGGATTCCATCTCTCTACTGAAGTGGAATGCTTTTTCCACTAGAGAGTGTGTACCTACTGTCCTAACAATTGTGATTCTAAATGCCTGTTAACAACATCTGAGATGTGTCTGAAATGCTTTGTGTTTAGTTTGGATTTATTTTATATGTATGAGTGTTAGGCCTTTGTGTATGTTTGTGTACTACATGTGTGTGTCTGGTGTCTGTAGAGGCCAAAAGCTCCCCTGAAACTAGGATTTCTGACAGTTATGAACTTTTATATTGTGCTGGAAATTGAACCTGTGTTCTCTGTCCTGTGCAAGAGTGGAAGAGCTCCGAATCAGTGAACCATCTACCCAGCTCCACCTGAGCTGATTCTGATGATTACTTTATTTTCAATTTTTAAAATTCTTTTTGATATTCTTGAAGGCATTTGTATTGCATAAGGTAGTAGTTCTGAGGTAGTAAATAGTCTTTGTTATTGGATGTATGTTAATCTATCTAAGAGTTAGACTATGTTTGAAGTTTGTTTCTTTCTACTCTTTATTGTTCATGTCTTTGAGCTACGTGGCAGACATGATCTGTGTCTTGTAGCTCTGCTAACTGAAATACATTGCTATTATTAGAGCTTATTAGTCTGAGGGGAGTAGCTTGTAAGAGAAGCGTTCTCTAATGTCATTAAACCCCAGTTTTGGAGTGCATGTTAAGCCTATTTCCTACAGGTTTATTTCAGGGCATCTATGTGTGTCTTTCATGAGTAGAGAGATTTCTTCTTCTGCCCTTAATTCTTTGTTTCCAGCTGTAGCAGCTTTCTGTAAGTATCCTTAGTCAGCATCCTGAGGCCTGCTGATGTACAACTCCCCCCTCCTTGGTTTTTTTTTTTTTTCCTTTTTTTGGTAAGAAAATGGAGTCTGGGTGGATTTTCCACTGGCTGCTGTTTTCTTCTCCTAGCTGGTAACATGGAAAGTGTATCTTTTTCTTGATTGTTCTGATATTTCCATTGGAAGACTTAATGCTGTTCCTGGAGGGAAAACTTGTTGGGTTAGGAACCTCCCATCTCCAACCATAGCCCCTAGGAACTTCATTGGCTTGTGTTCTTCCAGTAGTGACTAGTTAAACCATCTCGTGTGAAGTTTCTACTGTTTTATTAAGCTTTTGCTCTAGTTAAGAAAAATACTGAGATTCTGTGGTTTTCTTCAGAATATATCTATCTCCAGACTTCACAATGACACTTATTCATAGTCTCAGGTCTTTTCTGAACTTGTAAAAATCGTTAATTTATTTGGATTGCTATTTTTCATAAGGACAGAGATGTCATTTGCTTTAATTTTCCTCATATCTGAATTGATACTGGAAGGTAACATTTGTCATATAAAAGAACTGGTTTTATGAAAGACTTTATAGTAACTTACCTAAATTGCCATCTTTTCTCATCTTCATCAAGTATGCACAAATGAATACTATGGATAGGGGTCAAAAAGGGATTGCTGAATGGCTTGCATCTTGGCTAAAGCTGCTGTAAATGAGAACAGAAGAGAAATAACTAATGGCATGTATTTATACTGTTGACCTATGAGTGATTATTTGTTGTTTTGTAAATTAATAGGTAAATGGATTTCGCAGCTATGTAGACCTTTATGTGAAAGACAAATTGGATGAAACTGGGGTAGCTCTCAAAGTTATTCATGAACTTGCAAATGAAAGATGGGATGTTTGTCTCACCTTGAGTGAAAAAGGGTTCCAGCAGATCAGCTTTGTGAATAGTATTGCAACTACAAAAGTAAGTATCCAGATGCTTGGTTTTTAAGTTATTGGTAAAGCACTTTAAATAATGAAATAAACAAAAATAACAAAATGCCTGGCTTTTAAATTTGACTCATGAAAATGAAACTTATTTTTTTTTTATCAAATAGCTGTATTGAAAGTATTTAAGTATACATTAAGAAGTTAATATGCTTCGTGCTTATTATTGAACATATTTTATGAAATTTGTATTCTTAATTTAGAGTATGATAGAGAATAATAGGAAATGAGCTTTTTGAGGGGCAGTAGAACATGTTATTTGCTAGTCTAAGGAGCTTGAACCTTCT
The DNA here is from genome assembly GCA_004025045.1 of Sigmodon hispidus. Classification (NCBI taxonomy): domain Eukaryota; kingdom Metazoa; phylum Chordata; class Mammalia; order Rodentia; family Cricetidae; genus Sigmodon; species Sigmodon hispidus. The sequence goes on from PVIH01000668.1 coordinate 104,989, forward strand.
GTGGGTTTTGGTTTTGGATTTTAAAATCAAATCAAATTCTTCTTACCTAAAAGAATTTATTGGCTATGGGTGTAACCTAGTGGTAGAGTGCTTACCAAGCATGTTAGAGGCTCTGACTCTAATCCATAGCTCTGCAAAAAATATGTGAATGAATGAATAAATAAGTTAAGTTTATTATCCACTGATGAGAATAAAGCAGTTAGTAATGTAAGCAGATACTGTGGACTACTTTAAAGCAGTGATTTGTGACTCTTGTTTAAGTTTTATCTTTTAATGTTTTAATAATTTTTAAAAATAATTTAATATTATTTGTTTTGGTCAACAGAAATTTAATTCAGTAATGACTTTATTCTGTTAGTGTTTTAAAACTTTAATTTTTTCCCCCCCCTCTCATTTCTAGGAGCTAGAGATAGAGACTGTTACTGTGTGGTACTCTAATATCACTAGGGGCCTCTATTTTTCTTGGCTTTCTTTTCTACCACCTATGGCATGTGACTTTATTTGCTATCCTCAAATACTGTTGTATCTCTATGCCTCATTTCCAAGTTCCAGAGAGACAAAAATGGTGTTAAGCCGAATCACCGTCTCTTGGTCAGGATATAATAGTTTTGTAAAAGGACCACACAGCTAGTAATTGCTAACATCTCATTGGTTGGAATTGGGTCATATGGTTTGTATGTCTTCTTAAAAACTGGGGGGAAGTAGCACAGTCTTGAATACACCCAAAACAAACCAAACAAAAAACCCTAAGCAGTGTGTTTGGAGATATCCCAGGTTAGATACACTGTAGTGTTGAGGGAGAAGATGGTATTCCTAAAGAACAGGAAGCTGCATAGACTTCTCTTTCCCTGTACCTTGTCATATATATGTTGTCCATTTGGATTTTCATGAGTTCCAACTTTGTTATTGTTGCTAAGTTTTTTTTGTTTTTTAAATTTATAGATGCAGAGACACACTCATTCACACACATAGAAATCTTATAAGAACAAAATTGGAAACCATAATAAATATGCGAAAGGCCTATCAGATAAAAATATAAAAGAAAAACCTCTAAAAAGGTCATTATGTTTGTTTTGTGTTATCTATGTATTGCTGGGTATGGAGACTGCCTTAAGAGTGGTTTATATACATAGTGAGACTCTCTTGGGGATAAATTGTCTTTTTATTAATGATAAACTACTAAAGGACAGCGAAATATATTTCTGAGTTCTATGAATGAGCTTATACAATTGTAAAATCTGAATGGGACATGAGATTCCTCTGGTTATACAGATGGATAGGTAGGTAGCTCAGGGAAATTTGAAAGTCATAGGCAGTCTGAGGGACTGAGTATAATCAATATGTAGTATTCATGCCAGCTCTGAGTAATGTTAGTTACATTTGAACATTTACTTGGTGCTCAGATAAACCGAGAACTGGTTTTGAGTAATAGGAAATGCCCTAGATCTGGTGTTAGATGTAGAATGAGGAAAAAATTCCAGAAGATAGTTTATTAGCACTGTGACCTAAAACATCTTTTTAAAACCTCACTATCATTTTCAGACTCAACCTCCTCAAGAAAATAGTTATATTTAGACTATCAAGTTGTTGGATCCTGTAGCTATAGAAGATTTTGTATTCTGTACTTTTCTCTCTGCAGGGAGGACGGCATGTGGATTATGTAGTAGATCAAGTTGTTGGTAAACTAATCGAAGTAGTTAAGAAAAAGAACAAAGCTGGTGTGTCAGTGAAGCCGTTTCAAGTAAGTGATGCTTTCTTTATGTGTTCTGCTGAGTTAACCACATCATGCCTGTTTTGGTGTTGACCATTTTTGTTTTGTTTTTTACAGGTTAAAAACCATATATGGGTTTTTATTAATTGTCTTATTGAAAATCCAACCTTTGATTCTCAAACTAAGGAAAATATGACTCTGCAGCCCAAAAGTTTTGGGTCTAAATGCCAACTGTCAGAAAAATTTTTTAAAGCAGTAAGTATTATTTTTTTCAGAGTTATTGAGAACAGAATAAGTAGGTTCTTTTTACTGATATATTTTGTGGCTAAATTCTCTTTTATCATATTAACTGTAGGTTCGGCATGCTTCAACTATGAGCACATATACTTCATTATGCTAATTTTAAAGTGTAGATCACATTTTTCTTTAAACTGTTAATTGTTTTGTTAAGCATGAAAGTAGGGAAGTACATTGCTAAGTGTGTTAGCTGTGTATTGGCCTTGCAAAGGTCTAGTTTCCCATTGACAAATACATAGAACCTCAGTCTTCTGTTTTTAACTTTCTACTTTTTTGTTCAAATTCTTTTACTGAGACACACAATGTATATGTACAGTGTGTACATATGTATATATATATGCCCTATATATTATAAATCTATATAACACATATAGATATATACATATGTCATGTATGTATAGGATGTCCTATGAAAAATATATTTTCTACATTACTACAAATTGCATTTGAATTTGTACACATTATTTTCACTTAAATTTTTTTAAATAATAAATCTTGGATTCAGAACTGGACTTTGTAGCCACTGGATTTTGTTGGCTCTTTGTAATCTGTTGTACACTACTGAGAGTTTCATTTGGCTCCCTTGTTAGTAGTACCAGGAGTTAAACATTTACTAATTATCTGTGTGGTGCCTTTAAAGTTGTTTGTCAGTAGGACAGTAATCATGTAATCAACTAGCCAAAGTCATCTGCATTGTAAATCTCCCTCTTCCCCACATATGGCGTGGCAGAATAGAGTACAGTTGCCATGGAAATTGTTTGTTGAATTCCAATATTAGGTTTTCAAAGGTAAGGTCTAAGAAACAAAAGCACATTTCCTTTTTGAAGCCTGTAAAAATACTTATAATGAATCCAGAGCTCCAATTACACTGTAACGTCTGTCATCACAACACTTGCTCTTAGGGAGTGATTTGGTTGTAGATGTTATATTGTTTCATTTAAGTGAGTAATCTAGATTTGGCATAGGTACTGCTGCTTTTTTTGTTGTTTTTCATTTAACCGGCTAGAAAACTATTTCATATTCCCGAAACAACATCAGTAAGGATGATTACAGGAAGAAAAAGCTTTTAAGACTTGGAACTGAAGATGTTTACTCTTTTAAGGAAACAGGTTGTTATCATACACCAGTTCACTGCAGATTATACAGTGTGCTAGGTGAAGTTGTTAGCAGTGAGGCCTGTCATGAGATAGGGGATATCCTACTGTCATTTCCATATCAGTATTTTTTTCTCATAGGATTTTAGGATTTAATTGGATATTGGAGATGTCAATGTTTGAATTTGCCAATTAACTAACGGGTAGTTAAGCTTTTATGATGTTAATTTGTAGTAAGAGCTTTACTACAAGAGTCAGCAAATTTTTCATGAAGTTGACGATAACAGGATTTTTCTCATGTTTGTCTTTCAGTACAGTAGGTCATATATTTACTAACTAGCTATAATACAATTTTACTGTAACTGTGTGAAATTTACTAGAGTGTAGTAGCATCAGCATGATAATTTTATCTTCAAACTGCCTGGATTCTAGCTGCCATAGGCAGTTTATTATTTTTAGGTGAACATGAATTTTCAGCTTATTTTCTATACTATTTATTTATTTATTTTTAAGGCCTCTAATTGTGGCATTGTAGAAAGCATATTGAACTGGGTGAAATTTAAGGCTCAAACTCAGCTGAATAAGAAGTGTTCATCAGTAAAATACAGTAAAATCAAAGGCATTCCCAAACTGGATGATGCCAATGATGCTGGTAAGTGTCTAAGACTTTAACTTTAACCTTTAATTTGCTCAGATATTTTCCGTTCAGAGTGTAATTGAAATTGCCTCATATGGGGTTAGGAGATGATTTAGTGGATAAGTGCTAGCAGCACAAGCATGAGACCCTAGGTTTGAATTCCCAGCACCCGTGTACAAAGCTAGGCACGCTTGTATGTGCCTTTAGTCCCAACACTCTAGGACAGGGACTGTGTATGGACACAAGTTGATCCTGAGAGGTTACTGGCCAAACAGCGTAGCTGAAATAGTCAGCCCTGGTTCAGTGAAAGATTTCATCTTAAGGTTACTAATAAGGTAAAGAGAAATAGGGGATAACTGTTTTCTCTGTGGCCTCTATGTGAGTAGGTATGCACCAAACATACAGAGAAGAAAAAGGAAAGACAGACAGAAGGGAGAGACTGCTTCATGTATTATTTACTATTATTCTAAGAGATTAGGAATTCAATACAGTGTATTCACAGTTTAATTTTTATTAAGCATAACATATGGATTATTGGTCTTCTATTATCATTGTGATAATTTTTCTGGCTACATTTTTCTCATCAGCGAAATAAAGAACTTAAAACATATATAATTTGAAATTATTTTCCAGGTGGCAAGCATTCTCTGGAGTGTACATTGATATTAACAGAGGGGGACTCTGCCAAATCACTAGCTGTATCTGGATTAGGTGTGATTGGTAGGGACAGATATGGAGTCTTCCCACTCAGGGGTAAAATTCTCAATGTGCGAGAAGCATCTCATAAACAGGTTTGTATACATCCCACAGGTATTCATGACATTCATAACATAGTACTAAAACTGAATTTTCAAATGTAGATTCAGATTCATTTTTCAAATACTATAGCAATTTAAGAATACTTTCAATGTCTTTTCTTTTTTTATAGATTATGGAAAATGCAGAAATAAACAATATTATTAAAATAGTTGGTTTGCAATATAAGAAAAGTTATGATGATGCAGAATCTCTAAAAACCTTACGTTATGGAAAGATTATGATTATGACTGATCAGGTTGGTCTGAAAGTTATTACATATTTACAGTTCATAGCTTCAGATTGTGTTATGTATGTATGTGTTTATGCATGTTGGACCTGGAGCAAATGTTTCACCACTGAGCTATATTCCTAACCTTGTCTCTTGGTAATTGTCTCAGGAAATAGCATAGGTAAAAGGGATTGTGTACTTCTAGAGGACATATTATTATATGGAAAAATGAACATGAATCTCATTATTTAATTTTGGGAGAGGTATTAACCTTAGTGGATATTTAAAAATGATTTTAAGTATCAAGTATGAAAAGAACAGGACACAGTGTTGTATCAAGTGACTAAGCCTATGTGGAAATAGGAATGAAATTGTAGAATTTGTGAGAAACAGTGACCTACTAGGCTAATGGTCACTATTAGCACATGTTGGCCTGAGTTGGAATGCACAAAACCCAGGAGGACTTTAAAATAGCAATAATCAAGAAAAAAACTAAAATATTGGAAAGGAAGAACTTACCAAAATTGTCTCTTAAGGTATAAAAGCATTTGTGGAGAAATTCAACAGAAAAAGCTGCTATATAGTTTTAAGCAGAATTTTTTCAGCTTTTTTTGTCATGAGAAGATATGTAAATACTTGTAATATAAATGCTGAATGAACTACCTCTTCCATTGCCCAGAGAAGTAGGGTTATAACTGTGTTTGAATTTTTTCTACTTTTAAACGTTCTGTAATCTGGTATACCATATAACATATATATTATGTTATGACAGGTATATTCAGCATATTGTTAATTTACTTGTGTTTTAAATGACAATTCTTTTATAGTCATTCAATCTATACTATTTTATAAAATGCTTACTTATCTACAATTTGAATGGAATTTTGTCTTGGCTTCATCATACAGTTTAAAATTTGTTTAAAAGTATTTATATTTTATAAAATTATGGGAATTTTTACTTTACACTTATTTAGGATCAAGATGGTTCTCACATCAAAGGCCTTTTAATCAATTTTATTCATCACAATTGGCCATCACTTTTGAAGCATGGTTTTCTTGAAGAATTTATTACTCCCATTGTAAAGGTACTATTTGCATTGTTTTAATTTTGCAGTGTTTTTTCTTAAGTATTAGCAGAAGAACTAATTTCTTTTTCTTTTCTTTTTTAAAAATTAATTTAGGCAAGCAAAAATAAGCAGGAACTTTCCTTTTATAGTATTCCTGAATTTGATGAATGGAAAAAACATATAGAAAACCAGAAAGCCTGGAAAATAAAATACTACAAAGGTTTGTATTTTAATTTTTATGAAATGTCTGCTTATGTAATCTATTTTTATGAGAATATTAAAAGTACCTTGAAAGTTTGTATTTTAAAACCAGTAGTTTTTTGCTGACTGAAATTTTTTTCATAGAAAATTCTGTAAGGAAAAAAAAGTTGAGTTTTCACACTAGTAAAGTTACAGAATTTCCCCTTAGCACTTAAGTTTTATTATATGCACACACACACTAATTATTTAAGAATAGGACTGCATATGAATTTTAACAATCACTGTTTTCATGACCATGTAGCCTTTTTTAGCACCCCATGTAATTTGAAATTGCTTCTAGACATTACAATATTTCAACTGTCATTGTCCTAATGTGTCTAAACAAGTATCCATACTCTTCTTTAACATACTTAGAAGTCCAAACAATGTTAAAATTTCTGATGATTTCATTAATATATTGTATATTTAATATTCTAAGTGAAGATCCAAATAGTTAATATCTAGTTTATGGGTCTCTTAAGTTTCTAAATACAATCTTTTCATATTTTACAGATGTTTCCTCTTTTCATATTTATTTTAACTCATTAAGGAATTTTTAAATTTTATGAAATGATTGTTTATATAATCTGTATATATTTGTTCTGTGTAAATTTCCCACATCTTGAATTTTTCCCATTTTGCTCCTTTAGTTTCTTTTATTATGTGGCAAGTTCCTTTCTGTTTTTTTTTATTACCTGATATTTAAATCAGAATGTGATCATATTTGAGTTAGATTTGTTTAGCAATTATTAATATGTAGAAATTTTTATTTAAATCAGGAGGCATATACTTTGTTTTAAGCTTGATCAGTTAATACCAATTTAATGATTTTCTTTATAAACTTTATATTTGGTGGTTTTGAATAGTCATTGTTATTTGTGACCCTGTTTTATATTAAATTATACAGGATTGGGTACCAGTACAGCTAAAGAAGCAAAGGAATATTTTGCTGATATGGAAAGGCATCGTATTTTGTTTAGATATGCTGGCCCTGAAGATGATGCTGCCATTACCTTGGTAAGTATGCTGTTAACAAAAGAAATTTTTTTTTTAAGCTGCTCCCTGCCTGCTGTACATTTTCATTTAGAGCTAGTTTTGTGTGGTAAGTCTTTCTTGAAAGTATAGTACCTAAAGTTGTAAAATTTATGTTTTTTTCTTCTTGGCATCACTTTTTTTTAATAAAAAGACACAGCTCAAATATAATTTTGAATAAAATTTATAGTTTATTTTATTTTATTTATAGTTTATTTTAGTTTTCCAGAATTAATTACTTACCATTTATAAATTCAAGTTTTATAATTAATTTTAATCTGTGACATTTACTTGGACTTCTTCAGGCATTTAGTAAGAAGAAGATTGATGACAGAAAAGAATGGCTAACGAACTTTATGGAGGATCGGAGACAGCGTAGGCTACATGGCCTACCAGAGGTTAGTCATGAAGGTGATCTGGAGGAAGGAGGAGGAGCAAAGGTTCGTGCAGTAAGAGTGACAGTGTTGCTATGTGACTTTTCTCCTAGCAATTTTTATATGGTACGGCAACAAAGCATTTGACGTACAATGATTTCATCAACAAGGAATTGATTCTCTTCTCAAACTCAGACAATGAGAGATCTATACCGTCTCTTGTGGATGGTGAGTAATCTGTATAAAAGTCTTCCTCATCCTTGCATACTGTGTATAGTTTAATTTTATTTACTTTAGGTTACTTTTATGGCTCATTTTAAATTCTTATTTAAAGTATCAAAGTCGATGGTCCATTTAAAACTCTTACTTGAAATCTTAGAAAACATTAAGATTAGATTGAAAAGAGCTTAAAACTTTTGTAGTAGACAAGTTGTGGGAGAGTTGAAGTCTTTACTATTCCTTTGAGCTTTTCAGGAAAATTAAGTCTAATCTTTAAAAGCTCTCTTTTTTAAAAAGTAATTTTTAAAGTTGAAATTTACAAAATTAAGTAAAATAGAAATTTGCCTAACAATTTATCAGAAAATAAGTTTTTAAATGTCTTTATGTCTCATTAACAAAATCTAATTACTTAGCTTAGTTTAACTTAGTAAACTTAGAAACTTTCTATTAGAACAGATTTTCCTATTTGAAAAACCCACACCTTCAATTATATGAGTCATAGCAGATTTGTTCATCTTTGTGTTGCTTAGTTTTTCGTTTAATAGCAGTTTTGTCCATCTATCATATCTAGTTTGAGACTGTCTCACTTCTATGAAGTATTCCTTCAGTCTAAATTAGTATCAGATGCCTGAACTTTTATGCCACTTCTTAAGTTCCTCTTATTATCCAAGCTAATTTTCCTCAGTCACATCATGAAATTTTTAAAGAAATAGCAATTTTTTTCATCTTATTTCTTCTATGCATCGTAATGATAGATGCAGGAGTCAGCATCTATGGATGAGGTTATTGCTGTTTCCCCTGGCCTCAAGCAAGGAGGAGAAGGAAGCACATAATCTCACATGATCTTAGGACTGAGGTTACTAGAGAGGTTATTATTTCAGTTACTTTCAGGACACTGAGACTGGTTATTAATTTGCTCATTTATGTGATATGATTATCCAGATTACCAAGATTCTAAAGTCTTATGTTCTTAACTACTATAGTAAACATTTGTAAGAGTTTTCCGAACTGTGGATATGCTAATAGAAACTATCAAGCTGTTTGTTTGCTAATACTTATGTTACAGCTGGCATTGGGTCACATAAATAAAGAGACTCTTCTGGAAGAAGTGTGATACCTCCCAAAAGTTCTTTAAATCCAGAAGTCTTTAGTTGATACTGTTTTGGAATTGTAAATGTCTTTCTTTTTTCTCCCAAACATATAATGTTGACAATAAAAGAGTTGATATTATAAGATATTTTATTTATAACATATAAAAATGACAGAATGGTTAGCAAACTTTATGGAAGATTAGAGACAATGTAGGCTATGTGGCCTACCAGAGGTTAGTCAGGAACGTGATCTGAGGAAAGAAGGTGAGACTGAAATTCATACAGTGGCAATATTTTAAAAGTAGTTTTAAAGTATTTTAAAAGGAGGGTTGCTCTTTTTAAAAATAGGCTTCAAACCAGGCCAACGAAAAGTTTTGTTTACCTGTTTCAAGAGGAATGATAAACGTGAAGTAAAAGTCGCCCAGCTGGCTGGATCTGTTGCTGAAATGTCTGCTTATCATCATGGAGAAGTAAGCATTAAGAGTGGAGTCAACTGAGAACAGTAATATTATTGGCATACTAAATAACAATTATTTATAATAGAGCAGTTTTCTTTTTATGAGGCCTTTGAAAATGCAATAGAATTGGAAGTTTAGATTTTAATACAAATTGAGGTATAGTTCCAAAAAGACTTAGGGGCTATTAATTATATATTCTGTCTTTTTCCATTCTGTAGCAAGCACTAATGATGACTATTGTGAATTTGGCTCAGAATTTTGTGGGCAGTAACAACATTAACTTACTTCAGCCCATTGGTCAGTTTGGAACTCGGCTTCATGGTGGCAAAGATGCTGCAAGCCCTCGTTACATTTTCACAATGTTAAGGTAAAAATAATTTGCTGACTTACTGACATAAAGTTTAATTTGAAGTTTGTTATATTAAGTAAAAGCTTAGTAGAATTAAGTGGTAGAGAAAGGATTATTTAGTTATTTCACTTGGGTTGAGTACTCCAAATTATTTGATTACAAATAAAATGAAGTCTTTTGGTCTTAATTTTCAAGCATTTTTGGTAAAATCAGTCCTAATAAATATACACTTTTTTCTGTGCTTAATTTTATTCTTTATACTTAAAATTGGGCTAGGTATTTTATTTCGAAGAATAGGAACTTCTTATAAAGTTATTTAACAATATTTAAAAATTAATAAAGTAAGTAAAAAAAGACATACTGGCTTATGCTTGGGGAAAATGTGCCATTTATACTAATGTTAGGTGAATTTTATTATAGCATGAAGCAAAAATTATTTAAAATGTATTCTTTCTAGATATTTTCTTAAAATGACAAGTTCCTATAAAGTTTTATTTCTATTTCCTTTTGTCAGCTCTCTGGCAAGACTACTTTTTCCAGCTGTGGATGATAACTTGCTTAAGTTCCTTTATGATGATAATCAGCGTGTGGAGCCCGAGTGGTATATCCCCATAATTCCTATGGTTTTGATTAATGGTGCTGAGGGCATTGGGACTGGATGGGCTTGTAAACTGCCCAATTATGATGCTAGAGAAATTGTGAACAATGTCAGACGGATGCTAGATGGTTTGGACCCTCATCCCATGGTAAGTTTTTATGATCTATGTTGCTTACTTAATAGTAGACAAAGGACAACTCATAGAAAAATAATGGAATATTTATTTTAGAGCCATTGTAGACAAGATCCTATTAGGAGATAAATTTATATTTTTATACATGAAAGATATAGATGAGTGAATCTGAATATGTTTTATGGAGAGAAACTATTTATAGAAAATTTAAAATACCTGTACTTGAGATTTCAAAATCTCTGAACTCTACAGAAATGGTGTTTCTGTTATGCTAGTGTGCTTTGTTTTTTTCCTTAAAATATTAACCATGAAATTTTTTCTTATAATGACATATATGATATATACACGCATGTATAGTGCAGAAGAGGACATTGAGCTTTCCTCTTTCACTGTCTCATACTGCTTTGAGACCAGGTGTCTCACTGAACTGGAAGCAGGCCATTTCATCTAGACCTGCCCTGCTAACCAGTGAGCTCCTGATACCTACTGGTTTATGGCTCCCTGTACTAATGTTACTTGTATGCACATATATGCCTTGCTTTTTATGTGGATACTGGGGATTTGACTTAAATCTTGAATGCATCTGTAGCAAACATCCTTACTAAGTTCCCAAGCTCCAAATTACTTTTTATGATAGTATTTTATTTAAACTTTTTTAGATGCATTTAAGAATGATGAGCTAGTATATTCTGTTAGTGTATGCTTCTTATGTACCTAGCATCATATGGCCTATGCTAACAGGTGAGTTAAAAAGTTAGAGTCTATGTTTTCTAAAGTTAATGTCTTGTCAGGAGAAGATTTTAGAGCTTGGATTTACAATAATCAAAGATACTCAGTATGCACAAAATGTATAAGTATATCTTGAACTTCTTAGTGACTGCAATAAATATGGATTTTAGAAGGGAAAATAACCTTTTCCAATGGCAATTTGGTTGAGGATTTTTTTTTAAATAATTATGATGAAATGCTCAAGACAGACACTTTTTGAGGAAAAGGGGCTTAATTTTACTTCATAATTCTGGAGTTTCAGCGCCTAGAGACCTCATCTAGTGATGGCTTCCATGTTGGCAGAGTCCTCTAGCAGTGCAGGGCTTCATATGGTGAGAAACAAGGTGTGTGTGTGTGTGTGTGTGTGTGTGTGTGTGTGTGTGTGTGTGTACATACATATGTACAACTCTTTCTGCTTCTTATTAGGATTTGGTAGTACTAGGATTCATTCATGGGGATCCACCCTTATGGTCTTGCCTAACCATTTTATCAAAAACCTTACTTTTAAAAACCACAATTGGATTTCTTAGAATGGTAATTAAATTTACACATGAAACCTTGGGTGAACATTTTGACTATTTAAATGATAGCAGATAGAATAAACATCCAAAATCTTCAAGCAGAGCATGGAAAAAAAGTAGTAGTCTGGCAGAGCAAAATCATCAGATAACAATTAGGAAGTTCAGTTGCATTCAAACTACAAGCAGTTCAGTGTAAAGCAAAAGGAGTTTGAATTTAAAGGATATTAAGCTAATATAGGAATTTAGGAGAAATAGACTGAAAAGAAAACAGGCACTAATGTAGGAAGACAAAATGTTGGGAAGATTAGATGGTGTTCAGATTATGTTACAGAAGATATGAATTCAAGATCAAAGCTTTAGTGAGCAACAAGTGGGAATGAAAAATCTAGTTTCAGTCACAGTAAACGTGCCATATAAGTAGACGACGTGTTAAGGTGTTTAGAGGTGGTATTGGCACTCAAGAACAAAGTCAAACTCTTAAATTATTTTCATCTCCCCTGCAGCTTCCAAACTATAAAAACTTCAAAGGCACCATCCAGGAACTTGGTCAAAACCAGTATGCTGTCAGTGGTGAAATATTTGTGGTGGATAGAAACACAGTAGAGATTACAGAACTTCCAGTTAGAACTTGGACACAGGTTAGTATAACCATGTGAGAAGGGCATTGCTTTATTTTTTGTAACACAAATAATCCACTTAATTGTTCAGTGTCTGCATAGGGTTTGATTCCATATTTATTCTTTACTCTTGCTTTTGAATTTTGTGTTTTGAATTTTCAAGTGTTTAAGTGTATATAAAAACATAGTTGTCTTAAATTATGTCAGAAGTTTTCAACCTATGGGTTGTGACCCCTTTGAGGGTCAAACCACCCTTTCACAGGGGTTACTTAAGATACTAGAAAACACAGATATTTCATTATGACTTACAACTATAGCAAGATTACAGTTATGAAGTAGCAACAAAATAGTTTTGTGGGTGGGGGCTATCACAACATAAGGAACTATATTAAAGGGTCACAGCATTTGGAAGGTTGAGAACCATTGACTTAATGGTACTTTCTTTCTCTCTCTCTTTTTAAGATTGTATGTTTATGTTTGTTTTAAAACAAAAGGCATGGAATGAGAAATATTGTAGACTTCTATAAATGTGCTCAGTAAATTCAGATCAGTATTCACTATCAGTTGCTTTAAATCTAAGTAAGATGCATGCCACTCTACTAGGTCTCATAAATGATCCTTCTTATACTCATAGACTTTATGGTACATTTGGAGTTTAACTAAAACCATGCCCTTGTATGTCTTTTCTGACTGCCAAGTATATCACCTCTATGCTGATGAACAGAAATGACAAAGATAAAAATTTCCTTTGCCTCCATAGGAATTGAGAATTTTTAAAAGATTATGTGATTAATGAAAGCATGATAGAGTGTTGTAAAAATACTGTCTTTCTAAATGTTTTGTAGGTATACAAGGAGCAGGTCCTAGAACCTATGCTTAATGGAACAGATAAAACACCAGCACTAATTTCTGATTACAAAGAATATCATACTGATACAACTGTGAAATTTGTGGTAAAAATGACAGAAGAAAAACTTGCACAAGCAGAAGCTGCTGGACTGCATAAAGTTTTTAAACTTCAAACTACTCTTACTTGCAATTCCATGGTAATATGTTAGTTAATCTTTCTTTGATAGCTGTGCACTGGATTATCATAATAAGAGTGATAGACGTAAGCTTAGATGCTTAAGAATCCATGGATTAATTTCTTTCTTCTGGGTATTGGGTACCAAACTTCGGTTGTCTACAAGAGTGGTATGTGCTTTTACCCACTGACCCATCACTCAAGCTCACTGTAAAAAATAGGTTATCTGTCAAAATTGTTACTATTTTAAACTCTCCCACAGTTTTGATAATTGCACTTATTAAACTTCTGCCACTAAAGGAATATTTTGTAGAAATGTTCTTAATAATTTTGGTTTGTTTCAATGGGATTCAGGAGTGGTATATATTCATATTAGAGCTATTGTAAGTATTATTGTTATTATATAAATTAAAATACCAGTGCAAATTTATTGAATTTAAAGAAAGAAACTTTGTATTTTGTGTAGGTACTCTTTGATCATATGGGATGTTTGAAGAAGTATGAAACTGTACAAGACATTCTGAAAGAATTCTTTGATTTACGATTAAGTTATTATGGTTTACGGAAGGAATGGCTTGTAGGAATGTTGGGAGCAGAATCTACAAAGCTTAATAATCAAGCTCGTTTCATTTTAGAGAAGATACAAGGGAAAATTACTATTGGTAAGGCATAGCCTTTAAAGATTTTAACATTAGTTAAAATGGAAAAAAGTCTTTATTAAGACATTTTTATCAGTAGAATATAAGCAAATACAAATTGATCTCTTTTCTTGATCCTAATTTTATTTTTCCCTCACATAGAGAATAGGTCAAAGAAAGATTTGATTCAAATGTTAGTCCAGAGAGGTTATGAATCTGACCCAGTGAGAGCGTGGAAAGAAGCACAAGAAAAGGTAATCACTTGCAGAAAAAGATACTCAGAGAAGCTCTGAAAAGCAACTTCCAAAACAAACAAAATTCTCAACCCCAAAAGTTTGATTTTAGAAGTGATAAAGGTGCTAAGTTGACTCTTTGGGGCCTGGAATCTTCTGATTACTCACAGTGTAGGAATTTACAGTGCATACCCACCACAAGACACTTTGTTTCCACTAGGGCCCTTAGAAATGACTCCATGGTTGTAAAGGTAGTTCAGTCTCCTTGATCTTTTCTTGAAGTCTGCCATTCAGAGTTTAATTTGTCATGGTGGTTTCTAGAGGTACATGCATACTATCTGAGATCCAGACTGGTAGCCTCAAAATCATTCTGTTGTCCAGTCTGTGATGATCCTGTGGCATCTGGTCATCATTTGCCTAGTCTAATTGTGGTTGGGGCTGGGAAATTGTGAGACAGATGCTCTTTGACACTATTGACACCAAGCATGTACTCTGCCTATGTTTAGATTTTGATCTGAAATTTAAACACTGTAATTAAGTTATACATTTCAGATAATAAAATAGTATTAATTTGGTGAATGGAATATTGAAATATTAAGAGTCTCCTCAAAATTAGTGTCTTACTGTTGTAATGAAAAGGTGATATTAAAAGACAGTACAACATTGTGATAGAGAACAGAAGTAGAAAAGCTTTAAAAATGCAATAATTAATATTTTAGATACTGAAATAGATTTTAATATATGATAGTGATGTTAGCATTGTTTAATATAGTTGTGTGATACATTGTGAGCTAATACGTTAAATTTTTCTGCACTTTATATTTCTTAACCATAATTTTTTTGTATTTTTCATCAAACTATATTGAAATACTTTTGTTTACATTGAGCTCTTCTCAATTTTGAACTAAATATAATACATTAAAGTGAGTAAAATTAGAACAAATTATGTAATATCAAGATAATAGACTTATATACCATTTGAATAAAGTAGGACAGGACTGGGTGACAGTTTTTTACAAATATGAATAGAGCACATTCTTTCATCTTTTATTTATTGTATTGCTGAACTCCAAATTATTCTTTTTATCCTGCTTGAACTTCTGTGCCATTGTTGGTTCAAACTATATCTTTAAAACACTGCCTAATCAGCTAGTGAATTCAGTACTCACTTAGTTTTTAAATATTAGAGTGTCTTGGTTTTGGAATGCTCTTCTAGTGGAAGCAGAATTTGTGGGTAAAAGCTAGCTTGCATTATCATTTTGAACATTTTTCATCATTGCTGCTTAGTGTACACTTGAAGGGAGTAAGGAGTTCAGGTACCAAAAGAGGCTCTTGGTTAAGAGCCTCTAAACTGTTGGGAAAGAGAGAGAACATTATAAAACAGCTACTTAGAAGATCATTTTTAAAACTATGAATTCTGTTATAAAAAATGGAAAAGTTCACTTTTTATCGATTTCTAAAAGTGCCCTTATTGTTAATAGTGAAATATACTCATTCTTAGAGTGCTCATTAATAATGCTTCTGGTGTTATGAAACCACACCAAATGAGCTTCTGAAGTAGGAATTTTAAGTAGAATTGTTTTATGCTCTAATACCTCATAGTGAGCAGATAACCCAGTTGTTCCTTAGCTCCACAGAAACACAGTTACTTGAGGAAATTTTTAAAAAACTGTAGAGCAGTCCATGATTTGTTATCTAGGACTTACAAATAATCTATTAACTGTTCTTTAATTGAGTTTATAGTTTTATTTGTGTCATGAAACATCTTGATTTGCACTTTTAATTTTTATCATTTTATTTCCAAAGTGCACTCAGAGCTAACTTTGTAGGGATATATTATTTTATTTCAACATTTTTAATTTTAAAGCTGTTTTATTTTTAAATGCTTAGCTTGTTAGAATATCTTAGTTTTAATTGTGTAAGTGTCTTAAACAACTTTAATTTTATTTGTTTATAAGTCTTTGAAGGCAATGGCACCTAAAATTACTTTTCATTGGATTTTAATTCTTTATAATTTGAAACATAGTGTAAGAGGATTCTTACATTAATTGCAGTTATCATGAGTAAAATTTTAGAAGATCTGTTCATCTTAAATCATCAACATAGTCTTTAGTCAGTTTATTTCCTGAGTTCTCATTTGAATAATCCCTATGGCATTAGGGGATTTTTTAAAATTCATCCTTAGTAAGTAAATGTATTCTATTACAACAGTCTTTTTTCAAATATTCAAACCTTTTTATAAGTGATTTTATGTTCATTTCCTGACCAGTATAAAAATCTGACAAAACATTTTACTTAATAATTTTAAGTAGTGTCTTTTCAGTATGGGACTTAGGAAAGCAATTAACGTTTTAACAAATTTCTGAATAAATAAGGATAAAAGATACTATTTCTTCTGAAGATTTTATTGTACATCTTAAAATCTAAAACTTTTTTTTTAAACATAGGAAATAGGGTTTATAGGCAACCTTGATGATAATCTTAAATAACTCTAAGATACTGAAGGTGTAGTACTAACAAAATACCATTTATTAAAATTAAATGTTGACTTGATATTATAATAGATTTTAATATAAAGTTTGTTATTTTTTACAGGCAGCAGAAGAGGAAGACACACAAAACCAACATGATGATAGTTCCTCTGACTCAGGAACTCCTTCAGGCCCTGATTTTAATTATATTTTAAATATGTCTCTATGGTCTCTTACTAAAGAAAAAGTTGAAGAACTCATTAAACAGAGAGATACAAAAGTATGAACTTTTGTGGGTTAAATAATTTGGAACTATTTCAGCATTATCCATATTTTATTTTTCCAAAACTAAGTATTTTGATTTATCCTTTACATATTTAACAACTATTAAATGTTAAACTGTACTACTTTCTTTTTTTTCCTTTCTGTCTTCTTTTTTTTTTTTTTTTTTAATTGTAGGGGCGAGAAGTTAATGATCTCAAAAGGAAATCTCCTTCAGATCTTTGGAAAGAAGATTTAGCAGCATTTGTTGAAGAATTGGATGTATGTTGAATCTCTGTTAAGTATATATTTCAGGCTGGGAATGGGAGTGCATTGGCCTAGCTCAGTGGGACTACATTGGCCTAGAATGTGCAAGGCCTAAATTCAGGACCCCAGTTCTTCTCAATGAATAAATAATTAAAAAATGAATAAAATGCTAAATGAGTAAGTAATTTAAAAATGAATAAAACATTTGGAAAAATAATATTTTTGAGATAACAATGAAAATTATATTTTAATTACCTCAGAATTTTTCTTCAACTTTCTATTAGCATATTTATAATCCAAGTTAAGATCAACCTAACTTCACTTCTATGAAGTTATAAGGAAAGCTGTTTCTGGCGTGGATGAATAGGAATGCTATGAAGTTCAATTTAATTCTCTTACATGACTTATGACTGTGCTAATTGATTTAATTTGTCATTCAGAGGTAAGGCCAATCAATATATGGATATGATTGAATGTGGGTGTTTTGACTTCTTTTAGAGTATAAGAAATTTCAATGTTTTTTATGTTAGTGGAGTTCTAATTTAAAAAGTAAAAGTAGAGAAAAGATTTAAAATGTAAACCTTTCTAAAATTGCCTCTTAGAGTAGTAGAATTAATAGCAGCAGAGTAAACATCTGATTTTGGTTATAAAAAGTAAATGGCCACTACTGCTGCTTAATGATACATTTTCAATTACCTCACTGTTTCAGTTTATTAATTATATTATTATTTCATTTAATTTTTCTGTGCCATGGCTTCTGTTACAATTAGAATTTGTAGAAATAAGTGTATTATATTACTTGCCTGCTGGAATTTTTGAAGTTTTTTTAGTGCTGTTGCTTCCGGTTTCTTATGTGATCTTTTAAGTATCATAGTATATATTGGCTTATTTCATTAGTTAGATTTTTTTAAAAATAGAGGTATATTTTCTTTCTACTGGCTTATATTTTAAAAAGCAAAACAACAACAACAACAACAAAATCCAGACAGAACACTAATGTTGTATTGTGATGATGCTCAGTGGTATAGCACTTAGCCTTGCATGAGTGAGATCCTAGCTATTTTCCATCATATCACCATCACCACACATACAAAAATTATTTTTTATAAAAATGAAGAAACATACACTGAAAAGAAAAATATTGTTGTTGCAGTTCTGATATTGTGTTACATTTGATTGTTGACTAGAAAACCGAAACATGCCCATTTTGTGCTTACTTTGGTAGTTCAGATTCTAAAGCTAAAATTTACCACTCAAAACAATTTCAGGCTCCTAAGTGCTTTTAATTTGTTTTTTAATATTTGATCATTAACAATATTTAAACAAATTAAATTCTAGATATAGGAACTTAGAGAGATGGCTCAGCATTTAAGAGTACTTGCTGCTTTTTTAGAGGGTCCCATTTCAGTTCTTTTGACTCATACTAAACAGTTCTCAGATACCCTGCTAGCTTCTAGGCTCCTATACACAATGTGGTATACACTCACACAGACACATACACATAAATAAAATAAATCTTCAAATTTTAGAGAAAGTTTTACTTTCTTTTGGATTTATTTATTTTATTTTGTGTGCCTTGAGTGTTTTGTCTGTATGTGTGTGTATATACACCATATGCATGGCTGGTTTCCATGGAGTTGAGAAGAGGGTGTCAGATTTCCTAGAACTGGATTACAAACCATTTATGGATATGGGAATTGAACCTGGTTCTCTTCAAGAGCAATACATATTCTTAACTACCGAGCATCTGTCCAGCCCCCAAAATACAATATGTTTTTTGATAACTAAGAATATTTAGACTTAAATTTTATGACTCTTCATTCTTTAAAGTCTGTGGTACCATCAATTATACATACTTTGTATGCTGACACTTTATTGCATTTGATTTTCATATGATTTTCCTTACATATAAGGATTCAGAGCCTAGAGAAGTGGAAAGACTTGCTTAGAGAGGAGTTCTATCGGTGTGATTAAAAACAGTTATTTATCACAGCTAAGCCTTTTTTTATCACCCCTAAAATAGAAATGGTAATGCTTTATAAAGCCTGCCACATGGTAGGTGCCCTACCAATTGTCTGCTGCTTATTAAAAATATATAACTAATAAGTAGAAGTATCACCATTAGATTCCAATGTGTGATTTCAAAACTTATCATATCTGTACACTTTTATTAAACAAAATCTATATAAATGTCTTTCAAAAGATGTCATTCTCCTTTGCATCTTTCCAAACCATTAATTATTAGAAAGAATAATATATAATTTAGAGCCTGCCACATTAATTGTGGTTATATAGTCATTTATTTTGATAACAAACCCCATAATTTCAATGTATAAAATTTTTTAATAAATTAGATCATTATTATGATTAAAGCAATTGAAAAGAATAGCTTTATACTGTAAATTTTTTTTTTTAGATTTATTTATTTACTGTGCATCTGGGTGTTTTTCCTGCATGTGTACCTGTGTACCATGTGTGTGCTTGGTGTTTGAAGAGCTCATGAGAAGGGATGGAATCCCCTGAAATTAGAGTTAAAGATTGGTGTGAGCCATGGTGTGGGTGCTGAGAACTGAACCCAAGTCCTCTACAAGAGCATCAAGTGCTGTTAACAGCTAAGTCATCTGCCCAGGCCAACTTCATATTCTTTAACAGAACTGCCTATGTGTGTGATTAGTAATTTCTGATGACGCCAGGTCAGCAGTGGTCCTGGGTTACCGTTACCATATTGTATTAAAGGTAAGAAGCTGTGTACATGAATTTTGATTAAAACTCAGGTCTTCTGGCTTAAAAGGTTTTTTCCCCCATTGTTTTATTTCAGATTAGATCAGCTGAAAAGGCTTTGTTTCTTAATGTTGAATAATTTATTTCAGGTTTATATGCAATAGTGACTTTTTTGTAAAGAGCTTTATATGTATCTTCCCCCTAACCCCCGCCCCCCATATTTCAGAAAGTGGAAGCACAAGAACGAGAAGATATTCTGGCAGGAATGTCTGGAAAAGCAATAAAAGGTAAAGTTGGCAAACCTAAGGTAAAGAAACTTCAGCTGGAGGAGACGATGCCCTCACCCTATGGGAGAAGAATTGTTCCTGAAATTACTGCTATGAAGGCAGATGCCAGCAGAAAATTGCTGAAGAAGAAGAAGGTATCACATATTTCTGTGTCAGCTCATTGGTAGACTCTACTTTAGGCTTAATCATGCTTTATAATTTGTAATGTATTTTGATGTGATAGGAAATATTCTTTCTGTGGGAGCAGTTGAGCTGTGGAGGAACATTTTATTCACACTTATGTTTAGAGTCACTTAATTCAGTTTTGTTCCCATGCTCTCATGCTCTCTGGCCTCAAACTCATGGGCTTACTTGATCTTCTACCTCAGTCTCCTGAGTAGATTTGGCTCTACAGGGCCTTGGCCTAAATTTAGTCTTTAGAATGAGAAAGAAACATTCTATTGGATATCTTTCTAAATTAAAGTCTTAACAAAATCACAGGAAACTATCAACTTAATAAATTTCATTTCTAGGTCTATTTGGTTTTCAGAGTAACTTATCTTCTATAATCTTCTTGTTTGTTTTTTGTTAAAATGTGAAACATATCTTGCATTGTTATCATTGACAGTTACTGTCAAGAACTTAAATTAATAAATATGAAATTTGCCCACCCTTGAGCAGGATTGATCAGGATTAGCCAAGTGTAAAGATGAGAATGAACGGAGCCAAGAAAGCAGGATGTCTCATAGAGGCTAAGGGTCTAGACTAGTTTGTTTTACAGCCCAAGGAATATGTATGCAGATATATCCAGTGCATGACTGAGAATACAGGCTCTTTGTGATTAGGGAAACAAGCCTAAGCTGGAGTTTTAGGTCAGAGAATTTTTTAGTTTTTATACGCAGGGTTAATATTGAAGCGTTTTGAAGTATAGGAGCATTTTGATACTAGAACAGGCTGAGGTGTATATGACCTTCCTCTAGCCTGTGTCTTCACCACACTTGGCTTTCTTTCACCTTAGCTCAGTGGTCTCCGTTCTTTTGCATTGGTGTCTGTTATGTTTATTTCTTATTCTTTTTTTCTACTTTATGTAATATCAATAACCTCATCTCTGTCTGCCCTGAGATTTGCCTAGTTGTAACAACTCTTAAATCTCTGTCTCAGCTATAATGTCCCAGGATCCAGTGTTCTTGTAGTCACCAGAATGCCCAAAGCCTCTCCACTTAGCATGGCTGAAACTGGTGCATTACCCTGGTCTGAGGCCCTGCTTTGTTTCTCATCTTGTTGCTTCCACCTCTTTTTTATCCTCCTGTAAAACTTAGTAATTTTTTTAGAGCTCAGTCAGAAAGACTCCTGGGATATTTTCTTTAGTCCTCCTTTAGCAAAACTGTTTACTTTTCCTTGAGCCACTGCTGTCGTTCACTCTATTTCAGCTTGTGCTGTATTAACTAGTGTAACTTACTTACCAATACCCCTTCCCTTACCAGTAATTTTGGGTTGGAGTCAATCTTATAGTGCCTCACAAATACACATGTTGTTTATTTTCTTTCAGTAATTCAAAAAGGGTTTTCTAGTCTGTAGGAACCTCAGGTATAGGTACTGATTCTGTGGGTAACTTTTGGAGTACTTAGCCATTGGTTCCATAGTTCTTTGACAACTAAGTGCCTACCTTATTCTTTATGATTTTTCTAAGTGGCTGTTATCTCACTGAGTATGTCAGAATATTAGAGTTATAAGCAGTGTTAATTTGAAACAGGTAAATAAAGTAAATATGTCTTAAGTGGAACAAGTTAAAAGAACTTACTTAGTTTGTAGAAACTGTTGAGTGAAACTCTGTCTCTAAAATATGCATTACTAATTTACTTTTACTCATGATTGGATTTCGCTTGTTTGTTTGTTTTTTAACACATAGGGTGATCCTGATACCACAGTAGTGAAAGTAGAATTTGATGAAGAATTTAGTGGAACACCAGTAGAAGGTACAGGAGAAGAGACATTAACCCCATCAGCTCCTGTAAATAAAGGTCCCAAACCCAAAAGAGAGAAAAAAGAGCCTGGTAAGGCATTGGAATGCTTTTGTGCATGTTTTGTGTAAGAAAGAAAAGGACTGTGGAGTATTCTTACAGTTTAATGATTTGATTGACTTATTTTTAGTAGTTCAAGTAATATCTTTACTTTTCATATACATTTCTGTTTTATAATGAACCTTTCATATGAAAGTTTCATAGAACTTTGAATAATTTATATGCATATTATCATTGTCTTGATTTTAGGTACCAGGGTTAGAAAAACACCCACATCATCTGGTAAACCGAATGCAAAGAAAGTGAAGAAACGGAATCCTTGGTCAGATGATGAGTCCAAGTCAGAGAGTGACTTGGAAGAAACAGAACCTGTGGTTATTCCAAGAGATTCTTTGCTTAGGAGAGCAGCTGGTATTGTGATACACTTTATTTTTATTGTATATTATAATTGACCTGTAAAATCAGGCTCAGTAGTATTATCAGTGTCACTAAAGTACTAAATCATTCAGAAAGGAGACAAAATGAATTATGTATTTTTTTAAAAGACATATTTTATTTATATAAATAGTTTATTTACATGTATATCTGGTGCCTGTTGAGATCAGAAGAGTGCTGGATCCCCTGGAACTAGAGTTATGGTTTGGTATCAGCTTTCATGTGGGTGCTAGGAACTAAACCTGGATCTTTTTCAAAAACAGTATTTGTTCTTAACCACTGAGAAATCTTTTCAGCCCCAAAGCATGTTCTCTTACTGAATTATTAAAGCTCAGATAATGTTCACTCTATGGCTTTGAGATATTTGCTAAAAAACAAGCAAGCAAACAAACAAAAACCCTCAAGCCTGAAAACTGTAGTATTGGCAGCTGTGGTGGTTCTGTTGCTAGTACTCTGTGTTTATATTCTACCACTTATATCTGAAAGTTCTCATCCCCTGTAACTTATCTGATTCTTTGTACTCTGTTCTTTTAAATATAATGATAAGATTAGACTATAGCAGCTTGTCTTGTGTTAAGCATATGATTTGATCTTTCCTGAATATTCATTAATTGGAAATACTCAGATAATTAAAATATGATTAGTTTGTTTTATGAATTTTCTCATGTTTTCTTAAGTTTTAATTTAGCAAAATGAGTGTTACATCTTTATGGTTGTTTAACTCTGGCAAGTATGTTTTTGATTGTATGCCAGGCCTTAAATTCTTTGATTTTCTCATCAAGTGGGTAAATTACTTTTCTTAATAGGTATGGGTATAATAGGTGAATAATTAACATGGTTGAATTAAATTACATGAAAATTAA
This sequence comes from Sigmodon hispidus, assembly GCA_004025045.1. NCBI lineage: Eukaryota > Metazoa > Chordata > Mammalia > Rodentia > Cricetidae > Sigmodon > Sigmodon hispidus. The sequence continues at coordinate 128,422 of PVIH01000668.1, forward strand.
TGCTTTAAAAATTATGCATAGGTTTTTTATATATGAAATATGAAATTGTTGAGTGTTCAAACAGCTTACAAATTCTCTATAATGCATGCTACAAATTAAAATAAAACTCACTTGCATTACGCCAGTATGCCCTTCTCTATGGTTGTTTCCTATCTTATCCATGTAAAAATTTACCCTTTTTTTGGGTGGCAGCATCTTTTGTAGCTAAGGCTAGCCTCAAACTTGATATATAGCTGAGGATGACCTTGATCTTCTTATCCTCCTAACTCTTACTTCCCAGTGCTAGGATTACAGGGATGACCCAGCATGCCCAGTGTATATATTACTGAGACTCGAGTCCAGAACTTTTTGTTTACTAAGCAGCACTTGCCAACTGAACTAGTCCTATGGTTTTTAGTTATTTTACATGCAAATAACCTTAAATGGAAATAAAAATTTTTACTTAGACAAGCTAAAAGAACGCTTAGTGTTTTTAAAAGAATGTAAAATTTGTCATTTGTAATTAAAAAACTGGAAAAATCTTATATTAAAGATCCTTTGTACCATACCAGCTACTTTTTCTGGGTTTTTGAATAGTATGTAAATACAGTGAGCAACGTTTTAAACAAATAGTCTCGTCAATTTATGCTGTTATAACAAACAGAATGTTATTCCAGCCTCCTATTAAGTGTAAAGTAGAAATCACATTTTGAGGACAAAATATAGGCTTTTGTTCTTTAAATGTTCATCTTTCCCTACATACTTTGGAAATGTTTTAAGTGACCAGTCTAGGATTTTGACTTTTTCACATTTTTTTGTTGTTCTTGAGTGAGTCCTTCTCTGTGTCACTCCTGGGCACAAGTGATTCATCTACAGCCTCCTAATTATCTGAACCTATGAATACATGTCAGTCACTGAGTCCTGTTAAAATTCGTTTCTGTTTTCCTCCTAGCTGAAAGACCTAAGTACACCTTCGATTTCTCAGAAGAGGAGGATGATGATGCTGATGATGATGATGACAATAATGATATAGAGGAACTGAAAGTTAAAGCATCTCCCATAACAAATGATGGGGAAGATGAATTTGTTCCTTCAGATGGCTTAGATAAAGATGAGTATGCTTTTTCTCCAGGAAAATCAAAAGCTACTCCAGAGTAAGTAATACAGCAATGATTATCTAGGAAGCTCTTACCAAGAAGTGATCAGTTCTAGCTAAAGGTTTCTTTATGAAGTAACTAGTTTATCAGTACTGCAGCCTTTCCTTAGCTGTTGTTCTAGGCTAATGGAAAGATTGGCAAGCTTTTTCATGGAGGAATTAAGAATAAACTTTCACATGTCCCTGTCATATAGCTTTGCAACAGCTATTCATTGTTGCCCTTGTAGTAAGAAAGTAGCTTCAGATAACTGTAAATAAATGGGTATAGTTTGGTCCAGTAAAATGTTGTTTACAAAAATCTCATCTGCATGGAGTATGTTTGGACAGCTCCTGGATTGGGAAATGATTCTAGATCTTTAGAATTAGGAAACTTGTTTTTTTAGTACATTTGTCCTTTATTACTTTTATTGCTTATGATGCATGCCAGCGTTAACATGGAGAATGTGAGATTTGTGAATTAGTTTTATTTTTTAAAAGACATTATAATTCAATATAGTCAGCCTTGTAACTGCCCAACTTTGGTTTGCTGTCAAGAATTGTATGACCACTCACTGTAATAGGGAGTTCACATTTCTCTTTGGACCTTTGCTAATAATGTATATTTAAGTTAGTGTCCCTTTGAATAACTTTAAACCTTTGCCCAATTTCTATTCTTATTTTATGTTAAATCAGTATTTTTTTAAATCTTATAGCTGTATTTATATATTTACTTAAATAAATTTGTGAAGAAATGGGAAGGGTACAGGTGTTGCTTTGTCTTTAATAGAGAAAGAAAAACACCTCAAATTTTGTTGATTATAATCATGCAATGTATATTATGTAAGTTATTTTAATTATATCCTCTTTGTGATATTTTCTTTCTAATAGAAAATCGTCATATGACAAAAAAAGTCAGGATTTTGGGAATCTCTTTTCATTTTCTTCATATTCTCAGAAGTCAGAAGATGGTATGTTCTTTTAGTCTTTTCATTAGTTAATTATTATATGATTATTGTTCTTGGTAGAGAGAAAACTAGAAAGAACTTTAGGCCAGGATTTAATTGCAGAGTTTTTCATGAGTGGAAGACATTACCTTTTTGTCCATCTGATAAAGACTTACTGACTGGTTAAAATAGGCATTATGGAAGCATGTAGACAGACATGCTAGGCAGATGCTAGCCTGCTGGGCATAGTGTCTGTATGCAATATTTAATAATGAGAAAAATATAAAAAAGAATTTGGAGATTGAAATTTGATTTTTATGGTGATACGAATTTATTTACTCCTACAAAGGTACTAGATAGGTGCAGATTTGCCTTACCAAATTCTTATATCTGAGACAATAAAATTTTCATAGGAGAAAATGTAACCAGGGTATGTATTTTTAGTGCATGTATTCTTTTGTATGTAGAATTTTTAAGGTCACTTAATTGAGTGTGCACATATGTGCATGTGGAGGCCCAAGGTCAATGGCAGGTGTCATCTTCCGTGTTCTCTACTTTATATAATATGGAGTCCAATATTTTTTTGACCTTGAAATTTGCTGGTCATTTTTTTGGTGTAGAAGGAATTTTTTTTCTCTGCCTATTGTGGTCTTATATCTCAGGCAAGACACTATGTTCCCTTTGATTTCCTGTGGGTTTTGCTTGCAGAGTAAAGACATTAATAGCTGAGGCATCTTCCAAGCCCCTGATTTGGATTTTTAAATATATATCTGCAGACACACCTAGATTTGGTACATTTTCTTTAAGTGTAAATAGGTAAGCATTCATTGACACAGGTTGTCAGAACAATCATGTAAAAGTATTAAATCTAAGAGGCCATTTAAAAATTTCTTACTATGGTTTGAGGGAGGGAAGAGTTGGTTGCTAAATTAAAATTAAATTTGTGAACAAAAATAAGCTGAAACTGGGCATGGTGGCACGTGCTCTGGGGGGGCTGAGGCAGAAAGATTGTAAGTTTGAAGCCAATATGGGCTACTTTGCAAGACCCTGTTTCCTCCCTCAAAAAAAGTAAACTGAAGGTAAGCTTTCCTTTAAAATTAATCTTCAGTGATTTGTTGATTAAAAATATGAGTATTCTTTTAGATTTGGGCATAGCACTAATTTTCTAGAAGAATTAACAGTGTTTGTATAGCTACTGAAATCACAGTGGACCCTTTTCATCTGAAAACAAATCACTAGTATATATGTTTAAAGTTATTTTTTAAATATTTAACTTTTGATACTATTAATCTTAACTGCCTTGAAAATACACATTTGTATTTGTATATTGTTTCACAACAGAGTTAACTTTTTGAGGTATAACATTGGTATATTTTCTATTTTCAGCTGTTTGTATATTGTGGAATTATATGATCAAATAGAAACTTACAAGATCATTTTATTAGCTAAAGAGAAGTCATCAAAGAATCAGTTTACTCAGAGGTCTTTATAGATTCTCTTTACTAAAAAAAAGCTTTGAAATTTTTAGATTCAGCTAAATTTGACAGTAATGAAGAAGATACTGCCTCTGTTTTTGCACCATCATTTGGTCTGAAGCAAACAGATAAAGTTCCAAGTAAAACAGTTGCTGCTAAAAAGGGTATGTACTTTTTACCTGCTTGTGTTGTTACATAAGCTATGTGGAGGTGATTGATCTGAAAGGGAATTTAATACAATTTGAAAGTATTTGCATGAGTATTTCACTGTGAAACTTCCAATTACAATATTAAGAGAATCCCCTTTGCTTTCTAATCATGTGAAGGGATTGCTAAAATATCTGTTAGACCATATTTTTAAAATATAGTTCTCCCTCTACTTTCAAGAATTTAGAGGAGTTTAAGTCCATATTCTGTATTTAAGATAAAACATGCTAAGATTGCAGTTTAGTTGGGCAGTGGTGGAACATTCTTTTAATCCTAGCATTTGAGAGCAGGGGCAGACCGATCCCACTAGAGGGCAGGAGGTGTGGGGGGACAATTTCATAAAGTTTTTGTCACTATAAAATTATCTCTTGATATTTAAATTGATACTTTGGGTACTCTCCAGGCACTACCCCTTACTGAAGAGCTCTTGACAGTCAATAACCTCTTGGGAAGGGATCATTCTTTTAGGGCATTCCTACTGGTAAAATGGACACTAATTGGACTTAGTGGATTATAAAAAAAATGAAATTGGAAGAGAGACATGTTGAGGTGAATATGAGAGAAGTTGGAGGAGGCACATAGGGTAGATATTATCATGTTTCATTGTATAAATATGAGAAATTCTCAAGAATAAATAATTATACCAAAAATTAGTTTTCTATAAAGCTCTTTGTTAGATTGAGTAGAGAATGCATATTTTATCTTGATTCTATAATCCATTAGTTCTGCTTCCTTTTACTTTTTACATTTGGTCAATACAATTTTTGAATTAAAGCTTTTTCCCCACCACCATTGTGTTAGATTGTTCATGAAATTCTTAGTTGATTCATTTATGTTATATAATATGCAAATCATGTATTTTGGTCTTTTTGAAGTTAGTATTAGTACTTTGCATTTGATAATAAGATCCCCTCTAAAAATACACATCTAGTTGAGGTATTAAACCACAGGGAGTGTTCCCTAAAAGAAAAGAAAATCCATAGTGTACACCGGAGAGACGTGTTTGTTGAGTGTAGCAGAACAATACTGACGATCTTGAAAGTTCATGCTTTATCTGAATGCACTCCAACTGTGACCAGACTGCTCAGAGAAGCATGTCTAGCTAGAGTTCTAAGTGGCTACCCATAACAGGCCCTTCTCACTTCTTTAGGACATGTCTGCATTTTTTTATCTGACAACTTTGGTTTTACAGTTGTGCTGGACTATTAGCTCTCCCCCTCCACCCTCGATCCCTCCCACCAGTGATTGAGGAAGTAACTCAGTGTCCTTGCCTCTCAGATTCTGAGTCTGGGGTTGTTGTATTGGCTCTCCAAAGTTTCCCAAGATTAATTAATTAAGCTTCAAGAGTAATGACTGGATTGATAACTTACCCATGACTAGCTGCTCTTCATTGTCTCAATTCTATACTTTCTATCATCACCTACTGAGTAAATATTTACACTTGAACCCATACCCTGGGGTCAGTCAGGTTCTGCTTCTGGAGAACTCAAACTGAGACAGACTCTATAGTTTTCTTTCAAAACATTATTTTAAAGGATGGAGAGACAGCTGGGGGAGGGGTTTAAGAGCACTTGGTGTTCTTGCAGAAGACCTGAGGTCAGTTCCCAGCATCCATATCAGGTGATCCACAACCACTTGTAATTTTAGTTCCTCGGATCTGAAACCCTCTTATGGTCATGTGGGCGCTGCACACACATGAAGCACATAAAGAAAACAGGCATGTGTGCATATACATTTTTAAAGTGATCAAAACATTTTAAAAATGTTTTAAGACATCTTTTTCTTTTAGTCTTCATGTGTGCATCTTATAAATACTGTAGGACCTGCATCCCTTTTTGAAATCTGTCACCATGTTTCCCTCATTAAGCTAATGAATTAGTTTAACGTTAGCTAAAAGACCAGACTATCTTTCACATAATCTATTTAGCTGTTTCTCTACTAGTTGGATGAATTTTGTGTTAGTTGAACTAGGAAACTGCCTTCAAAGACCTTAGCAGGATCTCCTTTCTCCTGATATACAGTTTACAGATAGTATCTCAAGGGAAGGACATACCATATGCCTCCCTCCTTAGAACTATCTGTGTTAACCCTGAGTTGCATGGATTACTATTCACATTATATTCTCTAGTTTCAGTATTTTGGAGCAAAGGGCATCCTGTAATATTTAGATATCTGACTTAATTTGGTGGAGGATTTCAAAGTGCCATAAAACTTGTGAAAACATTACCAGAGAAAGCTGTGGTCCCTATTGCCTTGTGATAAATCTGCATTCCTGCTAGGAGCTGCCTTTGGGTTCCTGTGGTAGATTTAGTCATGAGGATACAGAGGGAGTAAAAGCCTTTGGCCAGCTCTGCCATGTACAGTTCCTCCTGCTATATTAATCATTAAGGGGCATTATGTAGAATATCTCAGTTTGAGGCTCAATTCTGTTTTTCCATCAAGTCATCAATAGTTTTCATTTTTTAATAGGACAGTCTGCAGTTCATTTCAATCTATCTAATACATTTGGTTTCCACACTCATTTTTATTACATAAGTTAAAAGTGATTATTAGTGCAGGTGAAAACACAAGATTTATTTTTAAAACATAATATTGTAAAGCCTTGCATCTGCTGATCTAGAATTTTCATGTTTCTTTCCACATAAAAATGCCAAATCTGGATTTCAACTATTGGAGGGAAATGAGTTGCCTTATATTTGTTCTATTTATGGACCCCATAAAAATGCTTTTCCCTACTAAATCATTTTTATAAGATAAAACTTAGAGTGTAGTTATAATTAGTGTGTCAAAGATAGTTTTTTTTGGTCATGAGTACATATTCAAAAGATACTGTTTAATTCCTTTTAATACTCCTTGCTTAAAATATCTCAATTGAATTACCTAAAAATCAGATTATGCCTAATTGAATAATACTCATTTTGTCATCCATGGGATGACATTTGCCTTTATACTGGCACCAGACAGAGATAAACTGTTTTTTTGGCTACTCGGTTTCTTATCAGCAATTTAAAAAACAAACAAAAACCCTATCACTGTTACAGAACTCACTTTAATTTAGTTTGTTGGTAAATTATATTACATTGACCAACTAAAAGGATTTTTGCTTAATAGGTAAGCCACCTTCAGATACAGCCCCTAAGGCCAAGAGAGCGCCTAAACAGAAGAAAGTCGTAGAGACTGTAAACTCTGACTCGGATTCTGAATTTGGCATTCCAAAGAAGACTACAACACCAAAAGGTGAGGATTGTCTTTGTATAATCCTTAGACACATGCTATAAGGAAAGGATCTGGTTTCTCCAGCTTTATTGACTTTAGTGACAGGATGGCTATTTTACTAGAAGTTGGGTCAAATGTCAGGAAGTAATCTTGTGCACTAGGGCTGCATTAAAGCAAAGGCATGGAACAGTTTACTCATCAGTTAAAGCACTGACAAGATTAAGAAAATACACCAAAAGTAAGCTGAAAAGATGCTACAATGAGCTCCCTTGAGTTTTTCTCACTTGTTTTTCACTTTCTTTGCTCAGTATATTTGAGGCAGAGTCTTATATAGGCCAGGGAAATAGAATAGGAGGAAAGCTAAGAAAACTTTCATAGAGCCTGTGGAGGTCAATATATAAGTTTATCAGCTCTAACAGGTAACTTAAAGCACTCTTGTAAGAAGTTTTGTTTGTAGGTTCAAGAGTCATATTAGCAAAATGCTAGTCTTTTTTTTTTTTTTTTTTTTTAAAAACCAGGGCTTAGTAGTGAAACTTATTTCTAGAATTTCTCCCTTGTTTTTAGTGTATTTTAAAAATACTCTTTGGTCAGAATTAAAATGGTGCTGTCAAAGTATTTGTATGTCATTTATAACAAGAGGATAGGATTGCAGGCCCCACTCTTGGGTATAGAAATAATTGTAAGACTTGGGCATCTATCTACATTGACTTTGGGAGAAAAACTCTTTTCATGTATTTTAAGGTAAAGGCCGAGGAGCAAAGAAAAGAAAAGCATCAGGCTCAGAAAATGAAGGTGATTATAACCCTGGGAGGAAACCATCTAAAACACCCAGCAAGGTAAGCAAGAGTGCCACAGCATGGCTCAGGGTCTAAACTGCACTTGGCCACTCCCTGTTGTAATGCCTGTGAGAGATCTACATTCACCTCTCATCAGTGTGAAAGCACTATAAGTCAATTTATCTTAGAATCTTTTATTTTACCTATTGAACTATTATAGTTGTGTGCTATTTGAATATTAGAATATTCTTACAAGCTTGGATTAATTTGATTTTTTAAGATTGAGTTTGACTATGCCTAATGTTTCTAATTAATCTGGCCCTTTAGAAACCCTTTCTCTTTTGAGTGAATAAGAATAAGTGGCCTTAGGTGCATGCCCTCTCCACTTTTTTTTCTCTTCCTATAAAATTTAAAAATATACATATGGATAGTTAAAGCTTTATAAATTGTTCTTTCTCATCAGTTTCCATCTCTTGTCTATTCTGTGACTTTTAAAATATTTTATAAACACTTGTGTAGTATGTGCTACATACTGTGCACAGCTTTTGCATGAATTCTGAATATGTTCTTAAAAATAGGGCAACTTGAATAGTTTCTGATGTGGACTTGTGTATACTTGTTGAATAAGAAATAATTTCAGAAAAGTGATGTTGCATTGATGAAGCTATAACATGGTGAACACAAGAGCCCAAAGTAGCTAATTACTTACATCTAATCTGGTTTCTTTTAGCCATAATTCATTTTAGGCTTAAGTTAGCATGCTAATTCTAATTTTAGATTATTGGCAATATACTGTAAATGTAAGTATAAGGAATAGTAGCTCTTAACAGTAGGCATTTCTTTACTTTGGGATTTTTAAACTTTTGTTTTTTTGGGGGGGGTCTAGAAACCGAAGAAAACATCTTTTGATCAGGATTCAGATGTAGACATCTTCCCCTCAGACTTCACTTCTGAACCACCTGCTCTGCCACGGACTGGTCGGGCTAGGAAAGAAGTAAAATATTTTGCCGAGTCTGATGAAGAAGAAGATGTTGATTTTGCAATGTTTAACTAAGTGCCCAAAGAGCACGAACATTTTTCAAAAATATCTTGTGTTGTCCGTTGTCTTTTCTGTCTCAGAATTTTGTACATCTGGCTTATTTTAATGTGATGATGTAATTGATGGTTTTTTATTATTGTGGTAGGCCTTTTAACATTTTGTTCTTACACATACAGTTTTATGCTCTTTTTTACTCATTGAAAAGTCATGTGTTGTATGTTTGGCTTGTAGAATTGTTATAGATTACCGTGCATTAGCACAGATTTTAACTGTCATGATCGCAGACTACAGACCTGCTTTTTGAAATGAAATTTAAACATTAAAAATGGAACTGTGTTCTCAGACTCTTTACTGAAGATGACACCATAGTAAAAGTTCCCACACACCTTTAAAATAAATATATTTATTCTTTGCCAGGAGACTCCATGGAAAAAGGTAAACAGTATATGAACATAGAAAGCACTGTTAAACCATCTCAGTGTACAAACAGAGCCAGTGAAGGTACATCACAGACTTTTGCTAATATATCAAAAACAAAAATTCCACTAGTGCTTCCATGAGAACTCAGAACCTGACACTTGAGTCTGTCAACCACTCTACCACAGCTGTCACTCTGCGTCATAGTGATTGAACAAGGCCAGAGGAGGCCACTTGCCCATACCTTCAAGCATCAAGACGGGGAAATCCCAGGATCAGGCGTGAGTCAGAAAGGACACTGGGCTACTAGAGTCCAGGTAGACTAGCCTGCTGATTATCCTGTGATATCTCTCCAATGGCTTGTGAACAGGTAAACAAACTTACTAACACTGGACAGTGTTTTTGCCTTGGAGGCTATCATAACTGTAAAAATGCATCTTTTTCTTTCATTCGGTAGTTGTATCATTAAGGAATAAACCACTTTTAATTTAAAGTGACATTAACAATTGAACAAATGACATTGGATTAACTGAACTGGCAGTTACACTGATACAGAATTCTCTTCTGCTAGTGCAGTGAAGTGGTATACTCTATCTGGGCAACATAAAAGAAAGGATGCGGCTTGAGAGCATCAAAAAGCAACGAGAAGCTTCCACATGACTTAAACCAGAGTGTCTTTAGTTTTATCCTGTACTGTACAAAGGTCCTGGCTCCTCACCGTGAGGCTGTGTTATTCATGTCTGCTCCATAACCTTGGTGTCTTGGTGATTGAGTATGCAAGACAAAAGAAAGCACCAACATTCAGGATAGAAAGAACAGAGCCATACTTCTGTATGTACAAAGTCTTCAGAAACATAACCAGAGCCAAATCATCTCAACTGGGTCTTTGCCATGCATCTTGACTGTTCAGAGAGGAAAATAGAAGCTCTTAACTAGTTTCTGGTGGCATGAAATGGCTGAATTTCAGAATTTGAAAAGTTTGTATTTCTAGGCAAGTTACACAGTAAGGAATATATATTGATACATATGAAAACTTCTTGGTCCTTTTTGAGTTTAAAGTATTTCAGTTCAAAAACTAAGCAGCAGTAAAAATGTTTTCCTTGCATTTTCACTCCGGAACTGAAGGTCCTGGGGAATGTCTGCAGTAGCTGCAAGTGTCTTTCTCAGTGCAGCAGCGGTGACTGACTGACTCCACTGTTCTCCACTGAGCTGGGTGAGACACTAGGACTGTGTTCTGCTGTATTCCCACTTGAACTTGGGGTCAAGGGTTCATGTCCTTCAGAATTCTCCAGCATTTCCTGAATGAGAGGTGGCATTGATCCAGGAATTTCCATTTTCAAGGTAATTACACGTTCTGCACCTTTTTAAAGAGATAATAGAAAACGTGTTAGATACAGGCTCACCTGGATATGAAGGGATCAACATTGACCCTCAGGTGTGTGCAAGAGTTGTGAAATGCCAAGTATCAAGTGAACCATGTCTTGCTTGAAAGAAAACCCATTTGTTAGAAGTAAAAACATAATGGTGTTTACAGTAGGAATGTTGGCCACCAGCATGTCAGTGTCAGGTGTGCTCTGAGATCCCAGTGAAATTGGTTCTCAGGCAGAGGCTGATCCACCACTCCCTCTTAATATAGAGTATGTACTAACAGGGTACTCCAGAGCTAGCTGAGCTTTGTTACATTTTCACTTTAAGAAAAAGCAATGGAAATGTGTCATGTACAAATCTGATAGTGGCTGTGCTTCAGTCAGTCAGTAAATATAATTTACAAAGAGAAGTTCCTGATGTAAGTTTAGGAAAAATACAGGTGACGGGATAAGCGATTTTCACAATGGAAGGGTCAGCACTGGGTGGTTCTATTCTATAACAGATATCACAGCTCCTTTATGCCCCTGGTTAGATGGACATATATAAATAACAAGAAAACTGCTTCAGAACTCTGTGGCTAGGGTTTTGCTGGATCCTGCTAATATGGGGGGCTTGGGACATTTCTATACGTGGCTGTTAGTCCTCAGGTCACTGACATAGTTCTCCGTGGAGAGGGATATTAACAGCCCTATTTACTTTATTATTAATATCATTATTATTTATTTTTAATTATATCTACTCAAGCTTTGGTCTCTTTTGGCTTCTCTTAATCCCATGCTAGGGTAAACTTAGAATATCTCACTGGAAAAACTAAGAACTGAGATTTCTTGTCAAACAGGTTCACTGTGCATTTAAACACCTTCTGAAATGTTGGATTTGTGTCTTGGCTTGCTGAGATCCCCAGGTGTCACCAGTGTCTGCTAATGGGAAGGACATGTCAGGTAATAGCATAGTTGGCACAAGGAATAGTTGCTGAATCATCTGTACAAAGAAAAGCCTTCTGCACTCAGCTATGAGATGGCTCTAGGCATTGCTATAATTGCCTGTGTTGCCACATACAGTGAAAATCATGAGTTGAGAATATTCATATCTCTCAGGCAGGCAAGAATTCCCTTACTCAGAATTTCAGGAGTTTACTTGCCTATAGCAGAGCTTTGGCCAAAGTGACCCCAAGTCTTACTCATTTTTTCCCCCTAGGGGTCAGGATGCAAAGGAAAAACAGGCCAAGCCTAAGATATCTGGAAGCTGGAATGGAATGTACAGACTCAGAAAATTAAATACATTCTGAAAAAAAGGGGTGGTGGTGAAATGGTTTAGAGGGCAAAGAGCTTGCTGTGCATGCTGGCTGACTTGAGTTGGTGCCCCCGAATGCACATAGAGATGGAAAGAAGGGACTCCACATAATTGTCCTTCAACCTCCAAGGGCATGCATATGATCCCCAACAACTATTATTAAAAAAATAATAGATACACTGTCTGAAAGAGTTGCTCTTCTTCCAAGCCATCCATTTGAAAACTAATCTTTTAATATCACTGGATAGTGGCTTCTGCTCTCTGCTTCTATTAATCTCACACCAGAGCCAATGTCAAAAAGTCTTCCTAAGAAAACCTGAGGAGCACTTCACTGTGTACACATTTGTGCCCAGACAATGCTTAGTTCCTTCTGATTTCTCTGAAATATACATTCCAATTTATGCAGTTACGAGACTCTTACAATTAACATATGGTTTTTACAAAGCAAAATCTGGCAAACTGTCCTTTCCATCCTTGAAGACATACCTTTAGCACTAATGCTGCGGAGATCTGTGATTTTCATTAAGATCTTTGGAAACATGTGTGGCTTGCTGGGCCGCCGTTTTCTAATGTAAATCTTCAGTGCTTCCAGCAGTGGTTCTTGGAGCTTGTCTACTTTTGTTGGTTCCTCAAGATCCTGGCGGTCTGGATAGCAGGAGAAAATATTCAGTGTTTAGTGTTCCGAGGCTGAAGGACTGCTGGCCATCTCCTTCTTGTTAACCATTCCTTCTGTATAGTGGCTTTATTTAGTGACTCAGTCGCACATTAAACTGAATTGCAATTGATTTAAGCAGTGAAACTTGAAGATAGCTGTCCCTTAGGAAGCACATTTGATGCTCACTTGCTTGGGTCCAGAGGCAAGAATTACCTTTCATGACCAGATGGTGTCAGTATTGAACTGAATAAAAGCACCTTGGGCAGGGTGGCTATGAAAGCCAGGTAGATAAGCCTGGCCCTTAATTACACTGATTACTTTTGAACTCATGTTGCCTTCTGGTTAGCCAGCAGGGGTCAGTACAAAGAAGGGGCCATACCTCACTTCAGCCCACCAGGCACACACCGGCAGGTGAAGGATCCCAGGTAGTGATTTGAATCATTCTAACTATATTAAGAAATAGCATGCAAGTGATTTGGGTTATCACTAAAATGTCCTTAGGTATATAGCAATATGATCCTGGCTTTACAAATGCACCTGTTTCCCACAAGAGAAACTGGACAAACTACATTTTGGCTTTTTTTTTTTTTTTTTTTTTTTTTTTTCAGAGCAAAAGGAGCTCAAATACCAGTACTTAATTTACAACAGGAGAAAGTACAACTGGCCCTGGCATGAGGCTGCCTCCATGCAAAAGATCCCCAGGGTAGCCATGTGCTGTCTTGTGACTTCTCTGTGTGGGGGGTCTCGTGCAGGTCCTGGGAATCAGTACCTCCACAGATTAAGCAGATGGCACTGAGAAGGCCTGTTTCTGTGTCATCCATTTCCAAAGGCAAGAGCTGGTTGGCAAAGGTGAACACAAGGTCAGTCAGAGGACCGAAGCCAGCATTGTGCATCTGGGTTCGATTCAGAGTAAGGCCATCAGAGAAGGTCATGGTATCTTGCTCTGGGGTATACCTGGTACAAATTCTGAGAATCTGGAAGAAAGAAAATATATGTGTCTGCTTGCTGGATCAGCAGTCCCGGCCTGTCCTGACAGCATCCACCAGATCTATGGCAGATGCAGGCACTCCGGAGGAGCCTAGGCCTCACATGGACATCATGCCCCACTGTCCACTGTTAGTGTCTCCTTTCATTGCACATTGGCAGATGTCTAAGATGTCCGAGTTATTCAGGAAATAATAAGTGGGACACACATTTTGAGAAATAACTTTTTACTAAAATATCTATTTCCCAAATACTTATCTCTCAGGCAGCAAGCCAGGTGCTAGGGTGAAGAAGAGGAACAGAATTGTACTTTTCAAAAGTTTAGTCAACCAAACATAAGTCATGTGAGTCTTACTAACTGTGATGGCTAATCTTCATGTCAACTCAATTGGGTTTAAATTGCTAAGGGAACACACACGCTTTGGGTTGTGTCTATTATGGTATTTTAGAAGGGCTTAACTGATCAGGCAAGGTGTATTCTGATTGTGTGTGGTATCATCCCTTAGGCTAGGGGCTTCCAGACTGAATAAAAAGGGAAGAATCCCGAAGTCAGCTAAGAACTGCCATTGTCTTGGCTCTGGATACAATATGACTAGCCTCAAAAGCCTGCGGCCATGAATCCTTGTGTCTTGTATCTTCAGACCATGAGCACAAATAAACCTCCCTTTAGTTACTTCTTTTTTGTTTGTAGCAACAAGGAAAGTAACTAATACAACAAGTCTTTTTGTAGGTGCTTAGCATGAACCAAATGTGCATGCCCCATATTCAATCTTTCAGACTAAATTCCCATTTACAGATGAGAGCCAGAGGGCTCAGGCCATATGCCTTGCTCAGTGTCATATATAGCAAACAATGAATTTGAGACCAACTCAAGGAAACCCCTCTCTCACAATACATACAGGGTGTTTGTAGCCACATATGCAGACATCAGGACCAGAGTCAGCTGAGGGCCAGGGATCAGGAGAAAATCAAGTCAGAGTTGAGGAAGAGGGGGCACTGGTACCCCACCATGGAGCACAGGCAGATTCTCTTTTCAAGAAGTCTGCCCCTCCTTGTGATTATAGCTATGGCTTTCACCCTCCACTGTGTTCCACGCCCTCTACCTAGGTACACTGTCATTCTGCAGGGCGTCTGCCTTCTCTTCTTTACCTGCAAGACCCAACCAAATCTGATGAACTCTGTGTAGTTTCCAGTCCTTTCCTAGGAGCCATAGGGAAGGACTACTTTCAACTATCCCCCTGCAGACACCTCTCTGTTGCTAAGCAGAGCTTAAGTCACCTAAGTGAAGTGTCTACCCAGGAGTGGAGGGAGCCCGGAGTTTTTTCCTAACGTTGATGAGGGTGGTTCCCTGAAATTCCACTTTTATGTCATGAGCAATAGGATGGGTATGAGAGGAAAAGTCCTGCCTCTTGGTCATTAGGCTGTATGCATAGTACCCTCCTCCCCCAGAGGGAAGCAGTGTCTGCCTTTAAAACCCTTTTCTCCAGCTCCAGCCCCATGGTTTTAAAGCAGAACCTGGCCTTTCTCTCTGGAGACTCTGGAAACTATGGTTGAGAATTACCCATCCTCACAGTCATAGAAAGGACCACAGTGCTTCTGTGGACAAGCTACAGCCCTGCTTCCCAAGGGACTAGGTGCTGGAGCCCCACTTCAAGGGTATGAGGTGACAGGCCTCTGGGGGATTAAACCTAGGTGGATCATGAGGATGCAGCCCTGAGAAGATATTAGTGTCCATTAGACATGAAGGGACCTCACAACTCAACCCAGTGAGGAAGTAGCCTGTGATCTAAGAACTCAACAGCATTGACTGGCAGATCCTGGGCTCTCAGGGAATTTGTACCTGCCTGGTCCCTGATTTAGTAGCTGCATTAATACTATTGTTTCCCAAGACCACAGGTGGTAGCCTTACAAAGTTATGCTGTAGGCTAGGCCAGCTCTCCTATTCAGTTTAGCCAGAGAATCCCAATGGTCCTGAGCACCTGAGGGACTATGCTATAGGTAGATTACAGATGTCCCATGGGCCTCCAGGGTAGGGTAAGGAGAACACATGGACAGAAACAGGCAGGTGCTCTTTGTAATTACTGGGCCTGGTCTGGAAAAAGGTATGCAGAAGCCAGGCAGGGGTAAATCATCACTGAAGGCCAATAGGGAGCCACTCCCATGATCACATGGTGTGGTGGGGGTTAGGGGTTATCACAATGGAGAGACATACAAGGAAAGTCCTGTCAAACCCCAGGAAACCCTGAACTTTTGTCGATCCAGGGAAATTCCAACACTGGGAGGGGCTCTCCAGATCCAGGAAGTTAGACTGGAAGCTCCCAGAAGCCTCCAACTCCAGCCTTCCTTATAGAGTTCAGAAAGGATCCTACCAAGATGTCCAAGCAGGCAGCCTTGAGCAGGGTGATCTGGTCTGCGATGGTCAGGCCGGTGAAGCCCGGCAGACGCTTGGCGAACTCCACGATCTTAATAATGCACTTGGTGGCCAGCTCACTGAATTTGTCCCAGAGGCCCAAGTCCAGTCGGACCCGGTGGTCAGCACTGGAATTCTAAGAGGGAGGGAAAAGAGGAAAGAGAGAAGAAGAATGAATGACGATAGCCACCAGGAGGTAGGAATGGCCTGCTTCCCAAGAATGGGCTCACACTTGCTGCTTTCAAGTTGCCCAGACTTTTACAGCAGTCACAAGACATCCAGGGAGCAGATGAGGCAAGCTTCTCTGCATGGTTGTCCACGGCTACCAAAGGATGAACAGACCTACTGTTGTCTGTCCTATGAACTGAAGTCTCTAGACATTGATCATCACTGCTTATTACTGCTGTGTGGGTGTCTTGAGTGAAAACACTTTTGCCCTAAGTCAAACAAGTCAGATGAAGCCTCTGGATCCACTCATAGGAGAGGATCCACTCATAGGAGATGCAGGAACATAATAAGCACCACAAGGACACCATGACCCCCAGGTACCATGCAAACCAAGGCACCACCCAATACATCACACAGAATCAGCAGTGGAGAGGGAACCAATGTTCAATATTGTGTCAGTGTTCAATAATGACTCGTGAATAGGAGGGGCCATCAGTGGAAGGGGCAGATACATATCTGTAGTAGCCATGAGCACTGAACTAAAGGGAAGAAGGCATATGTACAAGACTGGGTCATCCCAGGATACCATAGAAAAGCCAGTGTTGCACTGATGAGGATGGCACAGCAGCTTCTGGGGACTGTAGGTGGGGTGGGGTATCACATATGCAGGAGCAACCTTTTCATAGTATTGGCAATGGCCTGTAACAATCAATACATATCTTTTGAGAAGATGGAACATATCATGTAAATTACGCTCCAGAAGCTTAACTCAGATAAAAGGAGTCTTTTATTGGCTGAGATGTGAACCTTCTCTGTATTTCACTTAAACCAAATAAGGAGGAGACTAGCACAAGAAAGTCTGTTCAGGTGTCCAAGAGGATTGCCTTATTTAGTGGTGACACTGTAGTTTTCTAGTCAGACTTAGAACATACACTCAAGCACTGAAGAGCAGGTTGGTGGCAGCTCAGTATGTACACCAGAATAACCAGAATATTAACTACTGTGGCAGGTGTGTGAGGAAACAGAGGATGGCCTACAATGGTCAGAGGCACCATTACAGAGATATGACGGAATAGAAGTGATCTGCAGCAACCATGAGGCATCATTCAGCTTTCATATTGCAATGAAATGCCTCATAAGAAAAGCACAGGTCAAAAAGCATCACAGAACAGTTCATGATGTCATAACTAAGAGCTTGGGTCCAACAGGATTCCCAGAGTTACAGTCTTAGGTATGGTATAGATGAGTCTAATATCCCAGATGCATGCAGTGTCCACTCCTACCCAGGTCACATCACTCTGACCTACTCCTTCACCTCTGACATCTCATGATTTCCTCCCTCATCTCTGTCATTACCTCCCTGAGGCTAAAAGCCCACATCACTTTGGTGACAAGAGGGTACCTGGCCCCTCTCACTCCCTCCCTCAACTCTCTCAGCTCTAGCCTTTAAGGTCTCTTTGCTTTACCTGAGGGTTGGCCATGGCCCAGCCTCATGCCTTGACATGGGCAGTTTTTCCTCCTAGACAGCTGTCTCTCATTCCTGAATCAGGAACTCCTTTCATCAACTTACCATTCCTTTGTGCCTTCTGTGGCCTTCTATAGAGACTGCCCACATTCTAGCTATCTCCTTTTCATGTCCTGTGCCTGATTATACTGCTTACCTCTAAATTCCTGGGTCATTTCCTCACCCACACATCTTCTTTGGCTCATCTGCTTAGCCTGCCACTGCTCACAGTGTAGAGGACACAGTGAGCACTAATAGAGCTCAGTAATGTTGAGTGGCAGCCTCGTAAGCCTTTGCTTGTCTGAGATGTCAGACAACTGTCATGCTGTGGAAGAGACACCACAGGGTTGGTTCTCCTCAAAGTAACCTAGACATCTTCAGGAATTCCAAGACAAATTGAACCATACAGGAGAGAGTAGATTCCCTAGCCCACTGTATGGCTCTCTTGACAAATGCCTCTATCTCTGGAAATGCAATTCTGCATTGCAAACCAACAGCTTCAGGGCCCTGTTTCAATCAGATCAGTTCTCAAGTTAATAAAGCTATCTTTGCTTCTAACATCAGTAGGAATCCAGAGGAAGAGCCTGGAGATGGGAGTCTAGAGAAGGTGTCAGAATGGTGGTGGCCATAACAGTTTCTGCAGCGTCCCCGCAGAAACAAGCATGCACCTTCCAGAATAATGTTATGTCTTCCTCAAGGACCTTTGTGGAACAGTACACTCAGGGGTGTGTGCGTGCAAGAGGAAGACATGTGGTCATTCAGGTTGTAATTAAATTTAATAGGCAGTTTATCCAGCTCACAGAAAGATACCAAAAGAAGAGAGGGGCAGAGGCGATCTTGATGGGAAATCACTGTACAATGGAGTATCCATCTGGAAAAAATGGCACTGCTGGATGCAGCCAGTGTGAAGGAAATCTTCATCAGCTTTGGATGAGCTGCTTCATCATGCAAGAGGGGGAGGTGGGAGGGGGTATGGCTCCTTCTATTAGAACAGCAAGCGACCCAGTAACAGCCTGTCAATCCAGCTTACGATTATGCAAACTGAAAGCAAAAGGCAGTTAATAAAACACAGAATTAGCCTGTGTTTTATTATCCTGGCTGCTGGATTCATAGGCATGAGGCTCGAAATGGCTCCTACATTATCTTCCAACTGCAGTAGGTGGAGAGCATGGCCTACTGGGGCTGCTGATGTGAGCAGCCCCAGAGAGCACTGAGGGAGTGGGGGGAAAGATGCTTAGAAGCAGGTGAGGATGAAGAGGAAGAGGAGGTGGGGGAGGACACTGGAGCTAAGCCAGGCCTTACTATGAGTAGAATGTGCTGCCTGGTTGGGAAGTCCCCTGGACTTCGGCGGAAGAACATAACTTCCAAAGAATGTTGTGTCTTGCAGCCCCCCAGGACCTTCTTGAGAAAAGCCCACTTCTGTCTATCTGGATAAATGATATCTTCTGCCATTGCACGGCCTCTTCTGCTGGGTGACTCTCGGTTGCTTCTCTAGCTGGCATCTCTTTCAGAAAATTACTTACCAGTAGAGGCAAAATCTAAAAGCCTGCTAGTGGTTGATTGACAGCTCCTGGGAAGGTCAGTGGTTTATTTGGGAATTCTTAAGCCAAGACATAAAGAGAAAAATCTCTTCTCTTTTGCATTCTTTGTGGTGCTGTGGTGGAAGTCAGGGCCATGTGCATGCCAGGCTAGTACTCTTCCTACAAGCTACATTCCTAGCCCTGGTTCTCTGAGCCAAGGTCTCCCAGAGTGGCTCAGCCTGTGACCGTCTTTTCTCTTTCTCCCAAGGGGTGTAGGCTACAAAAAACTCGGAAGAATTGAATTTAAGTCCCGTGGGAATGTTGAGAGCTTCTCCTGAGAAGCTGCCCTTCTTAGGCCTGGAGTCCTCCAAGTCCTGTTTATGAGCTTGCTTTGGCTTCAGTATCTCATTTCTTCATCGTGTGCACACATGCTCTTAATGTAGTAGTGAGGCGATTCTATGTACTGTACTCTACATTTCCCAGCACTCCATGAGGCAGGTACAATTGGGGCTCTATTTGGCTGACAAGGAGGCTATGGTCAAGAGAATGGTAGAGGCCTGCAAGCAGAGGGGATGCTATGCAGACAGGCTGTGGCAGCCATGCTTTTCTTGGTGCCTCATCTCTTTTATTTTTTGGTGAAATCTTAATGTCACTTAAACTTTGCATTGTGTTTGTGACTGACTTCTTGGCTGGATGATCTCATGAAGTACATATGCTACGAGGTCCCAGCACCACCATGCCAGGGTTGCCATTAGTGAGACCAGCATCTTTCTGGTTAATAAACATGTCCCTAGACAACACCGTGACACTGTGTCCTTTGGCACATGCATGGCAGTGTGAGAGCAAGGACAGGGGTAGGAGGGATAGAGGAGATGGGTTGTGGGAGGGGAAGCTAGAGAGAGGTGCCCTGGGACTGTCAGAGGCTACGGGGGCAGGGGCTCACACCTTGAGTGTGGACTTCCACTCCCCTGACATGGGGGGAAAAACGTTTTGTTGCTTCAACTTACTCAGTTAGTGGAACTTACCTGAGGTAACTCTACAAGACTGACATTAAGTAAGAACTGAATACATCTGGCTGGAACATAGCAGACAGGATGGGGACATGGCAGGCAAGTGTGTATAGTACAGGGAATTAAGACTTAGAAAGTTATGAGTTGGTTCAAGGTGACAGAACTTTGAGGTAAAAGGGGGGTCAGAACTCTGGTCTCATGACTCCTCAAAGTGTCTTACCCCAATCTGGGTATATCTCCCTTCCTGTCAGGGTTTTTCCCTTGGTCAATCACACATATTTTTTTTTTTTTGACTTTTGCTCTCGAGAACTTTATTTGCAGAGATCATAACTCATATATACTTACACATGAACACTCATAGTTAACAGTCTTTCTGTTGCAAACATCAACTGTGTAAAATATGCAAATATAAAACTAATTTAGTCAAGAGGATAAGGAACATGTTAAGTTTGAAAAGATAGTTTAAAAGGGGAAAATCTGGAGTGTCACATCTGGGTATAATGCTACCCTAATTTGCTGAGAGAATGCTAGAACATTTTACAATATAATGGAAGTTAAAGTTTGGGGCTCTGGGTGCGTAGGATGCTTTTCAGTGACCAGAAGCCAGGTTCCTTTTCAGGCAGTCTATATTTAGTCTGCTTTCCTTTCTTTTGAGTTTTCTTTTTTCTTTTTTTTTTTTTTTTAAACTTTATTTTATTTATTTATTTACTTATTTGTCTTGATGTTTTCCTGGAACTGGAACTACAGACAGTTGTTAGCTGCCATGTGGGTGCTGAGAATTGAACCCGGGTCCTCTGGAAGAGCAGACGGTGCTCTCAACCGCTGAGCCATCTCTCCAGCCCCTCTTTTTTCTTTTTTAAAATTTTTATTATGAATAAAGTCACATTTTCTACCTGTGTATATTCTTATTCAAGGTCCCTTCCCCCTTCCACCCCCTCCAGTCACTCTCTCTTCTCCACATCTCCCCATCTCCTCCCCAGCATGGGCAGGAGGTCCCAAGGTCCCAATATTGCTCAGTTCAGCATGCACTCCTGGCAAATCCAGTTTTCTCCCCCCAACATCAAGACTGAGTCTGGTGTTCCTTTAGAGGGAGTGGCATCCAACGTGTCAGTCTAAGGTGTTTCCGATCCCAAGCTGTTCAGTGGTTGTGGTTTGCAGCTTGGACATGCTTTGCTTTTTGCTTTTTTGTTTAGAGTCCACTAATGTGTGAGTACATCCCCTGCTTATCTTTCTGGGTTTGAGATACCTCACTCAGGAGGATATTCTCTAAATCCATCCATTTGCCTGCAAATTTTAGGATATCATTTTTTCTTACTGCTGAGTAGTACTCCATTGTGTAGATGTACCACAGTTTGTTAATCCATTCTTCAGTTGAGGGGCATCTAGGTTGTTTCCAGGTTCTTGCTATTACAAATAATGCTGCTATGAACATAGTTGAACTAATTCCTTTGGAGTGCAACTGTGTATCTTTAGAGTATATACCCAGAAGTGATATTGCTAGGTCCTTGGGGAGATTGACTCTCAGTTTTCTGAGAAACCACCATACTGCATTCCAGAGTGACTGACAAGCTTACACTCCCACCAACAATGAAGGAGTGTTCCCCTTACTCTGCATCCTCTCCAGCATAGGCTGTCCTCTGTGTCTTTTATCTTAGCCAATCTAACAGGTGTCAGGTGGTATCTCAAAGTTGTTTTGATTTGCATTTCTCTGATGGCTAAAGATGTTGAGCACTTTTTCAAATGTCTTTCAGCCATTTGTAATTCTTCTGCTGAGAATTCTCTTTTTAATTCTGAACCCCATTCAGGGTTATTCAAAGTTTTGGGCTCTAGATTCTTGAGTTATTTATATATTTTAGAGATCAGTCCTCTATTACTTCTAGGGTTGGTGAAAATCTTTTCCCATTCTGTAGGCTATCGTTTTGTCCTACTGACAGTGTCCGTGGCTTTACAGAAGCTTCTCAGTTTCAGGAGGTCTCACTTATTGGTTGTTCTCAGTGTCTGTGCCACTGGTGTTATATTTAGGAAGTGGTCACCTGTGCCAATTTATAGAAGGCTATTTCCCACTTTCTTTCCTGTCAAGTTCAGAGTGGCTGGGTTTATGTTGAGGTCTTTGATCCACTTGGATTTGAGTTTTGTGCAGGGTGACAGGCTTAGATCTATTTGCGTTTTTTACATACTACCAACCAACTATGCCAACACCATTTGTTAAAGATATGATCTTTTTTTCCATTGAATATTTTGGGCCTCTTTGTTGAAGATGAGGTGTTCATAGGTTTTTGGATTAATGCCCAGATCCTCAATTTGATTCCATTGATCCACAAGTCTGTTTTTATGCCAGTACCAGGCTGTTTTTATTACTGTAGCTCTATAGTATAACTTGAAGTCGGGATGGTGATGCCTCCTGAGGTTCTTTTGTTGAGCAAAATTGTTTTGGCAATCCTGGCTTCCCGGTTATTCCAAATGAAATTGAGTATTGTTCTTTCAAGGTCCAAAAAATATTGTGTTGGGATTTTGATGGGCAGTGCATTGAATCTGTAGATTGCTTTTGGTAGAATTGCCATTTTTACTATGTTGATCCTACCAATTCAGGAACATGGGAGAGCTTTCCGTTTTCTGATATCCTCTTCAATTTCTTTCTTCAGTGATTTAAAATTTTTGTCAAATAGGTCTGTTACTTCTTTGGTTATAGTTACTCCAAGGTCTTTAATACTATTTGCAGCTATTATGAAGGGTAATGTTTCCCTTATTTCTTCTTCAGCTCTTCTATCTTTAGTGTATAGAAGGGCTACTGATTTCTTTGAGTTTATCTTGTATCCTGCTACATTGCTGAAGGTGTTTATCAGCTGTAGCAGTTCCTTGGAAGAATTTTGTGGGTCACTTATGTATCCAATCATATCATCTGCAAATAGAGATAGCTTCACTTCTTCTTTTCCTTGGTCAATCACACATGTTATTTCTTTTCTTTTTTTTTTTTTTAAAAAAAAAAAGAAAGAAAGAACAAGCCATGGCTGCAGGTGGCTGAAATTGTTCTCAGGGTTGCTGTTGTAACTCGCATCTCCCAGAGCCTGTTGGTGAATTCTGTCTGTGGCAGATTCATTATAGACATGATTTTGTCTGTTCTGCGCATTAATGCTCCTTGAGTCTTCATGGTTCAAGTCAGCAGCCTCTGCCAGGACAACTTGTGTCCTGCCAATCCCCATTAAGGGAATGAATGGCAGCGTGTGGGAAAGTGGCTTGTGGTGCTAGGAAACTAGGCTCACGGTTGCCACCTTATTTTCTAGAAGCCGAACACACGGCTTTAATGGTGTTAAGCCACTCAGGGAACTCAGGGGAAAGCCCTCCACCCGACATACTTTTTTTTTCTGTCAGAAACTCTAAGAGTTTCTGAGCTCTGTTTCTCACAGAACTATCTGGCTCCACATGAAGCCTTTACCACCAAAATTATCATTATAGAGATGAGGAGCCAGGCTTATGGGATGATGCAAGTATCATCTAAGTGGCATCACACATAGCTGAGAGCCTGGCGCTGGGCTTCCTGCTGTGCTCAGGGGCAGAGGGATGTTTGTGTTCTTCCCTCATCCATTCTTGCTGCCAAAATGTCCCTACTAGACTAACTATAATTTGGAAAATAAAAGCTACAGTGAAATATCTGCAGAGGTGGCTGTCTGCTGCCTGATTCCTCCCTGCCCACTTAGGCCACAGGCGCCTGACATATGTGCCACCCCAGGAAAGGGGCAGGAAGCTTCTTGCCTTTGAAGCAGCTGCCTCCCTATAAAAAGCTTTTATCAAATGCTGAGTTCGGAGCTGAGACCTTGCAGAGGATGTGCTGTGGTCGATGTTATTATGTGTGTTCCCACCTGCTTCCAGAAAGGATTTGAAGTCCCTTATGCTGAAACAAAGCCAGAAATGGTAAGAATAAAGGAGACCACGAGGGACAGCGGTGCTCTACCCTGTAGGCTGTCCTGCTGCCCATCAGAGAGGGGCTGGCCTCTGATGAACTTCTATTTCTTCACATTCCATTGAAAAGGTCTCCACAGAGTGCTTGGGACAGGTGGTGGCCGGGAGCTAGATGGGCTCAAATATGGTTTAACTTTGAGATGTTCCCCATAGGTTCATGTCTGAGCACTTGGTTCCAGGCAGGTGGTACTGTTTCTGGAGGCTATGGAAATGTTCATTGATGATGTCTAGCTGGAGCAGGGTCAGGGTCACTAATGGCTAAACTTTGGACATCATATCCAGACACTGTTTTCATTAACTTCTGTTTTTTGGTTACTTCAACCGCATTCTCCTGTGCCATGAGTCGGAAGTAACCCCACATTCTCCCTGCCATAAGCAGAAGTACCTGCACACTTTTCTACCATGGCACATGCTCTGAAACTATGAGCCAAAACACATATTTCCTTTCCTGAGTTTCTTCTGTTGGGCATTTGCCCCCATAGCAGAAATAACACAAAAGATTGGCCCCAAACTAGGATGCTTGGGAAGGGGTCAAGAAAGCTGCATGGATACCTCTCAGTCTTTAGAACTAAGATTTGGATGGAGTACTTGTCTGGAAGGAGATCCGAGATCCAATATTCCAGGGAAGGAAGCTGGAGTGAATCAGAAATGTCCACCACTGAGGTAGCCGGGGCTGGACCTTGCTGAAGAATACTGGCAGAGAATAACTTGTCCTGTTGAGGTGACAAGGAGGCTGGGGTGTTTCTCCACTGAGGCTGCTAGCCTGAGGTGGGCTGGAGAGATGTGCTTTGTGTGTGAGTGATCTCCCAGAGGCAAAAACCACACTCAAATGTGGAGGAGGCAGCCACTACCTATCACAACTAGGCCATTTCATCTAGATACCCTGTGAGTAATGGTATGTGGGACTGACCAGGCCATGTGGAGTAGAGTGAGAGTCCCTGGTCGGTAGAACATGGTTCCTGGACTGGTTATACTCAGAGACACTTCTCCTGATCTGGCTCCTCTCATGGCTATACTCTTTTTCTAGTCTTAGGGGTTGGGTTTGTCCCTGGGTAGCAAGGACTTCCTGCTAACTGGGCTCCTGCTGGCCCAAGCCATCTTCCTAGCTCCTGCCCTTGGTGTAGTTTGAGTCCTGTGTCTACGACTGGACCAGTAAACAAAGGGAAAGGTACTTGATCCTTTTACAGCTTGGCTTACCCACCATGTATGTGAGGCCAGCTGTCCCCAGTCACGGGGCTTTCAGTATGAGAAAGGGATAAGGGTCCCGCAAATGGTGATGACTTGGTAAGTAGCTGCAAAAATGGCAACCACAAAACACAGGTTTGCTATCAGTTGTTGTCTGTCACATACACGAGGGAACACAGGCACTCTGCTGTCCTTGAGGCACCTCACATTTTCCCTTTCTTGCTTCTAGCTCTTTTCTCAGCACAGTCTGCCATCCTATAGGATGATCTTTCTCAGCTTTGCCCTTGGCCTCATCCTGAGCCAGTGTCTCTGTCTTTTAGGTTAAGGCTTCTTACCTTCTTCACACTTAGCCTGATACAATAATGGGGTGTCTGCAACATGGTTGCTGATAACTATTTCCAAAAAGAAGAAACATCCCGTTCACTGGTACTACTCATTTAGTCACATGGTGTCAACTACTGAGCCTGAATCTGTTCCCATCCAGGATGCATATGTGCTGGGTGGTGTTTCTGTCATGACCTTGCCACATGCCACGTCCCATTCCAGAAGCATTCTAGGAATCTTCCCATTTCATTCTCCCAGCCATGACAGCACCCCATGGAGAGGTGAGAGCTTGGCTAAGACAGAAGCCATTTGCTCACGCCTCACAGCTGAGGACAGCTGAGTGAGAAGTGATTCTTGGCCTATGCTCTGATAAACCTATTATTTCCAGTCTTTGTGTACTCCCCTGTGAAAACAACAATGTCCTGGCATCCAGCTTTGTCCTGCTCTGGGCTAGGATAGTGAACCCCAAAGCAGTGGGGTCTGGACGTGGCCCAGCAGGCAGGTCAGAATTTCTGCTTCTCTTGCCAAAGGCAGAAAAGGCTCCTAAAGGCTATTTGGGGCCATGGCTTTCCAGTATGATCTGAATAGATCAGTTTCAGCATCCCAGGAGCTGGTGAGAAGCTTCTAGGTATCCTCAGGCAGCTGGGACCTACGGCTGCTCGGGATCCCCGAGGGTCACCTGTGAACTCAGGAACTGACTCTCTCCATCCTCCTCAGATTCTGCACATTCAAAATTTTCTGCTTGGCCAGGGGACCCATTGCCTTGTATCACTGCAGCTACAGCTCCCATAGGAGCCTTGGGTTCCCAGATCAACTACCTGGCATGTCCCAGCAGCAAGTTGTTCAGAGCTCTTTGGGTCCACTCTAGGCACCTCTGTCATTTAATGATAGCAGTAACAGCACAGGACGGGACAGCATGTACTCAAGCGTGGCTTCAAAGCTCTGCTCCTCACTGTCCTGGTTCCTTCCTGGCATTATCATTATTTCTTTTTATCATAATGATTTTCATACTATTATTTCCTCAGAAAATCTTTTTACCAAACCAAAGATAAGGAATCCTTAAGCACATTTACTAGCCAACAATATAGGCAACAATATGAATCATTGAAAGAAGTCAGAATGGCAGTCTTGTTGCATCCATTCATGCATTCCTCAAGCATCTACCGAGTGCCCAGTATGTGCCACAAGCTGGAAGTGTACATTACTGAAAACAATACATGTTAACCTGCTTTGGAAAATTCAAAGCCCCATGAACCTACCTGGAGCATCCTCTAACTAAGGCTTCCCGCAAATTCTTATCTCTCTCTGCTCCTTTCTTGGTTGGTAACCTCTTCTCACTGACCAGTGGGAAAGTGGGATCACCTATTCATGATCCCAGATCACCCTGTGCTGTAGCCTTCCTTTTACACTTCCATCCTAGAAGCCAGACCATGACCCACACAATAGATGGTCCCATAATCCTGCCTGGAATCTATAGTTGTATTGATATTTAAAAGATGGACCCCAGATCCTTTCCAGGTTACCTGTCTGCCACAGCCCATGTAATAAGTTTCTGGCTTGAGAAAGTTAAAATCTCTAAGAGGAGACACAAGCACAGTTAATTTGTGCTATCAGTGCTCAGCATGCAGCATATCACACAGTAGGTGTTGATGGATAAAAAACTTCCCTAGCCCCTGTCCTAATGTGGGGGAGACAGCCAGCAGGTGTCCTGCCTGGCTGCCAGGCAGGCTTGGGGCTGGACTGGGTGAGCGTCCTTGCCAAGCATAGGAAATTGTATGGGAGCTATGTGGGTGCACAAGGCCTGTGCCCACACCCCTGGCATGCTAGGCAGGTGGGTCTTACCGTGGTGTATTTACCCAGCTGGCAGAGTGAGGGAAAGGTTTCTTGGTGAGCTTTCCGGATCTTCTCTGTGAGGTCATCTAGCTCCGCTGTCATCTCATAGCTCTCTGTGCATTCCTGCTTTGAAGGTTCCTTCTTCTTCTTGTTTCTGTCATTCCTCACGGCTGCAAAAGGGAGACAAGAGATCACGGAGGGCCAGGCCACACACCTGACCAAGATGTCCCCTCTCTCAGCCCTAACTAACACTTGGAGTAGGAGCAGCAAGAAAGGAGAGAACAGTTCTCAGCCAGGAAAGGAACTGGGCTGCCTTTGGCAAAACCATGTCTGCCTTTCCCGATGCACAGTGTGCATCCTTCTGACCCTTAGGAAGTTCCAATGAAGGCTGCATGCCATGGGTAGGAAGGGTCCTGAGGGGTGTCCTGAGAGATGGGACTGCAAAAATACTGTTCTGCCTAGGTGGTGGGTTTTGTTTGTTTTGTTTTTTTAACCTGCCACAAACTAGAGTTATCTGGCAAGAAGAAACTCAGCCTAAAAAATGCTCTCATTGTCTGTAGGCAAGCTTGTAGGGCATATCTTGATGAATGATTGATGTGGTGGGGCCTAGTTCACCTCGGCAGCTAGTCCTGAGTATTATAAGAAAGCAGACTGACCTAGGCGTGAGGAGCAAGCCGATAAGCAGCACTCCTCCACGGCCTCTGCTTTAGTCCCTGTTTCTAGGTACTTGTCTTGATGACGTTCCTGTCATGGCTTCCCTCATTGATGTATTATTACCTGAAAGATGAAATAACCCACCCACAACTTGCTTTTGGTCATGGTATTTATCACATCTAGGCAGCCCTGACTAAGGAGCTCCCAGGCTGGTATGCCTGGGAACCAGATCCCTCGGCAAGGCTGCTTCATGGAGAGGTGTGGCCTACCTGAGCAGTCTCATTCAATTACTTTTTTTTCCAGAACAAACTGACTGGTATTTAAAAAGATTCCTCTTAAAGGTGATAAGGCTATGGTTTGTGTCCCTTTATGTGTTATGCTTAGACTTCCTGTGTTAACCATTCAATATCCCATTACTGATGATGTTATAAATGATATAAAATGTATAATGTTATAAAACTACAAACCTGTCAGCCAAGACAACAGCCTACTCATGTACCCATTCATTCAGAGACCCAGTTCCAGGTCTTTTGTGTCTGGTTGGCTCTCAGCAGATAGATGCCACCTGGCCCTGCACATCCCAGCCCAGCAGAACACTGACACACAGTAGGATTCATGACTGAGAACTATGGGCAGCTCTCTCCATGGCTGTGAGTGCAAAGCCAAACTATAGGTCTTGGCAGGAACTTGAAACTCAGGGTAGCAGATCAATGATACCAGATCACATGACCCCTCCAGGGAGTCCACGCTCACTGGGGTGTTAGGGCCGAAGCTGCCTGGATGTTTATGATGCCAGCTTGATCTGAGCATGTGTGATGCAAGATGAGCCAGGGCATAATCTGATCTGCCTAAGAGGATTTGGCCTGGTAGCCTCCATAAGGGCACATAGGTCACCAGGACACATAGTGTCTATACTAGGAGAGAATTCAGGGCCTGCATGGACAGGAGATTGGGGGGTGGCAGGAAAGGGGAGACAGAATGGGGAGCGAGGAGAAATGGAAGTGAGATGAGCCAATCGCACAAATGAGAAGTCATTGTTAGTGTAAGCAGCTCACAGGGCCAGGAGGGACCACCTCTGGGAAGAGGAGCGCTCTGTGGGTGTCTGGATACCTGAACCTAGAAGTCTGGCCATAGAATCACCTAATGCCCTTTCAAGGAGGCAGAGCTGCCAGCTTCTCTCCTTACTGTATCCCTTTACTACCAGGGAATTGGACACATCAGAGAGTGTCAGCCTGTACCTTCCTTCTCAGTCCCTGGAACAGCTATTCTAGACGATGGAGAAAGAGGCCCAAGCAGGAGCTGTATGGTATTTCCTTGTAGCTCTGTGACTAGATGGACATTCCTTGAAGATTTGGGAATATGATGAAAGGAATCATGTTGTAAAGTGTGTGTGTGTGTGTGTGTGTGTGTGTGTGTGTGTGTGAACACAACAGAAGCAGCACACTATGAGGTAGGCACCACCGACTGGCAGAACGGTGGTCTCTAGGCTCTCTCAAGGGAGAGGATACTGTATCCTGAAGACTTGTGTGTAGGTGCCTCAAGTTCTTGTACAGGACATTAGAATTTTCTTTGACATGCCTCTGCTTTAGCCAACTCAAGGTCAAACCTAAGCAACAAGTGTCTTTCTCCAACATCTCTGAGAGAATTTTAATATTCCTTACAGATACCATGTGACCCAGCAGCTCTTTTCCTGCAGCATACCTCAGAGAACTAACTTACAGCAATATGCATGAAAAAATGCAACAATGAATCTGTTCCTATCATGAAACCTAACAGCCTTGGGGTGGAGCAGTCCACAGGCTCATCTGTGGATTGCAATAAACTAAATGGCTTGTCAAATCGTAGAACATTGTTTGCTATTGAAATGAGAGAGTTGAAATACTGATGCAGTTTACACTGTGGATAAGCTCTGAATAGTGTGCTGAGAGAAGAAACCAGTTTCCAAAGTCTTGTGTCTTAGTTAGGAAATCTAGTGCTGTGAAGAGACACCATGATCACGGCAACTCTTAGAAAGGAGAAACATTCACTTGTGGCAGCTTACAGTTTCAGAGCTTTAGCCCATTATCATCATGGCAGGGAGCATGGCAGCTGGGGGTATGGCAGTGTGCAGGCAGACACGGTGCTGCAAACTTCACCATCTTGATACAAAGGCAATAGGAAGTGGCCTGAGACACTTGGCAGTATCTTGAGCATATGAGACCTCAAAGCGTGCTTCTACAGTAACACATTTTCTCCAACAAAGACCTACCTACTTCAACAAAGACATACCTCCTAATAGTAACACTCCATTTGCGGACTTCTCTCTCTCTCTCTCTCTCTGTCTCTCTCTCTTTTAATAACCACATTCTACTCCCTATCTTCCAAAGGCTTATAGCCATACCATAATGTAAAACTGTATGCAGTCCAACTTCAAAAGTCTCCATAGTCTATAACAGTCTCACACTTAATTAAAAGTCAAAAGTGCATAGTCTCTTCTGAGATTTATACAGTATCTTAGCTGTAATCACTTGAAATTTAAATAAAAACATAAGGTCACATACTTCCAACATATAATGGCACAGGGTATATATTACTGTTTTAAAACATAGGGAAAGAGCATGCTGCAAATATACTGAACCAAAGCAAGACTGAAATCCAACTGCGCAAACGCCGAACTCTGCAACTCCATGTCAAAATGCTCTTCAGATCTCCAACTCCTTTCAGCTTTGGTGACTGCCACACACTGCTATATGTTGATCCAAAGGCAACTGGAAGTAGTCTGAAACCCTTGGTGGTATCTTGAGCATATATAAGACCTCAAACCTACCTCCACAGTGACAAGCTTCTTCCAACAAGACCACACCTACTCCAACAAAGCCACACCTCCTAATAGTGCCACTTCCTTTGGCACCTCACCATGTAACATACTTTCCCATTTGTATGCAATATCCATAGAGAGACAGCAATGGTTGGGAAGGGTAGAGCTGGGGGAGGAATCCTGGTTGGAGACTTTCTCTTTGAGGTGGAGAAAGTATCTGGACTTCATAGTGGTGCACGACTACTAATTCCATGAACATAGCACATTGAAGTGTACACCATCACATGACTAACTCTAAAGTATGTTGCTTTCAGAGAGAGTTCTCCCAACAGATAGTACACAACAAAGAACCAGAGCCTAGATGTCACCTCTGAGCCTCAAACACATAGCAGGGAAGTTCTAGGGAGGAGCAGCCAGTGTCTTAAACTCATAAAATTACCCAGGAACTAGGTCAGCAGCTCATCATCATTCCCTTCTTAGGGATTAAGAACCCCCTCTCTGACAGCATTGGAGCAAGTTGTCAATGGAATACATGGGAAAGCAGAGGGAGGGGAGACCCCAAAGGAAACAAGCAGGCCCAGGGTCTTCTTGGTAGAGTTGCTCCCAGAAACCTGTGTGCTGGTTTCCCAGGGCCTCTGTCTCTGAATGGAGCTATTCTGAACACTAGAGAGATGAAAGCTCCCAGGAACAATGGCCCTGTTATCATGTCTACCACAACCTGAACCCTGAACAGCATCCTCCATGCCTCATAGCAACCCAGAAGGATGGGGAGGTGTGGATCCTGCAGAGGGCATCTTGCAGGTGGCCTGGCTGGTTCTGAACTTCACATAGACTGTGTCTCTTCAGTGCTGCACAATGCCTATCACACAGAAGGATAATGGAGTTCTGGGAAGGGTGACTTGGAGAACTCTGTAGGCACAATGCTGTGTGAGAGTCCTCACTGTGGCTGCAGGTGATGATGCAGGATGTGAGGAGGGTGCACTCGGGGGCAGTGAGGGCTATGGGCAGAAAGCTCATGATCCCTTTCTTTGGAAGCCTGGGGTATGGAACTATGCTTTGTGGAAGCCCCAGTCTTCTCTCTCCCACTAGGCACTTGGCCATTGCATACAGCCACCCACCCACAATGGCCATGGGGGCTGACATGCTGCTTCCCAGCAGACCACCCCTGAAAAAACAGTGATGGAGACATAGAGAGAGGAGTACACGGTCAGCTTATATCAGAGACTGCCCCCTGCCCTGCTGCCCTGGGGCTAGAGAAAAGGCAAGACTTCGTTTGATTTCTTCTGCATTCCCTAAACTCAGCCCATCTCACAGTGGGTGGGACTGGGCTGTGAATGGCAAGGAGGGTGTCTGACTAAAGCAGGACTTTCATCTCTTTGTGGGGACATGTATGTGGCCAGGCAGAGTTCATCTGTGCTATTGCCTCCTAAAATTAACAGCCTTGCTGTCACCTAGTGGTCTGCAGAGGAATCACTGAGTGCTCCTGCCCCTTCAGCAGTGGTCAGGAGTGTGATGGAAGGTGGACGGGATGTGATTTATGGGCCTGTGATGGGACTTGGCCTGATGTTTGTAAAGCGCTTCTTAGAATAAAGGTGCTTCATAAATATCAGGCATTCTACTCATGAGGGGCAAAGTGCTACAAATCAGATTTGGTGGCATGAAAGTAACATATTTATGATCCACTATCATATTGCAAATGAAATGAATGTAATAAAAGTGTCACTTATACAAATACCTCTGATGTACAGATCCCGACCTATGAATATGAAAACAGACACCCAAGCACTTTTATTTGAATGTCTAATCATGGAAATAAATGAAGCCATGTTCATTTTAATGTGTGCACTTGTGCATGTATCTGGAATATTGATTTTCATACACACAATAAAAATTTAATGCAGGAAAACACGGGAAAGCTGCACGCCTCACATGGATCCAGGGAGAGAACAACAATGCTTTCCTGGAAACTTCTTTTCATCAACAAGAGAAAATATCATCAATGGTGTATTTCGTTTGTAAAGACTTTTTCATATTCAGTTTAGCAAAGGGAGCACAAACGGGCTATTTATTCTTGCTTGAAATTAAAGTCTGAAATCTGCACACTCTGACTCCTCAGTTCCTTACCAACTGCAAGAATAATGGATCACAGCTGGTCTGAAGCCATCCTGTAACTACTGTACTGAGATGCTCAAGGGGAGAACAGACGAGTATGGTCTAATCTGAGTTTAAAGATTGTTTTCTGGACCACTTATGCAAATTAGTTCCATGGACGTGAAGGCAGGGGATGCATTCCTAATTGTTGAGACTACTTTTCCCATAACTTAAGGATGGAATGGTTGGTACTAAAGCATTTGCCAAGGACAATCCCAATGTGAAGATGAGCTAACCTGGGGTGCAAGAAGACTTCCTCCACTACACAATGTCCTTGAAAGAGGAGGCTGTCTGTCTCATACTTAAACATGCCACACATACACTGGTTGGACTTTAGACACACAGCAAAAGATGAATGCTCTTTCTATTCCATTTGCAGGTGCTGTTGAACCAGTCTGAGGCCAGAGCCCCCTTAGTGTTTGTGTAATGAATTAATTCTTTTGCTCCTTGGGATCTCAGCTTCAGCTGCTCCACACATCTTCAAGTATGCCACATCATTTCACTTGTGGAAGGACTTGCACAGGTGACTTGATACCCCTACAACTGCCAAATGGGTGTCCATTGTGCCCATGAGCAGGCAGAGCCACTGACAGAATTCTGTAGATAGCTAGTCAAGTGCAGACAAAACAATCTGGATGTAGCATTTCAAAGATTTATCAAGGCCCTTATGGTGTGGACCAGCTTCCCAAAGCTACTCCAAGCAGCAGAGGAGAGCCCTGTGCACCACAATGTCCAGAGGCCAAATGCTTCTCAAACTACTTAATACTAGTGATAGCATAGAGATGATTCTAAACACACCCTTCCCATGTGACTTTTATCAATGCAGACCTTATCTTTGCACAGGAATACTGTTCACTCTCCTTCTTCCCCAATCTCAGCAGGAGTAGCCAAGCCTGTTGGGGGTGGACAGGCTTGGAAGGCAATGGTTTAGGGTACTGTGGCTCTCTCGCAGTGACATGTGAACCTCAGGAATCATTTTCAGTTTAACTCTACAAAAGAAGACACAGAAGATGGGCTTGTCTTCCCAGTCACTACAGAAGCTTAAGTAGGAGGGTCAAAAGGCCGTGACCAGCCTGGACAGCATAGTGAGACCCTGTCTGAAGCAAGAATAAAAATTAAAAAGAAGCCCGGAGCTAGAGTGCCACGGAAAGTGCTTCCTCTTGCGCTATGACCCAGAACTGCAAAGCAAACAAACACAAATTGACCAACCAACCATCCTGCCACCTCTGCCTGTGTTCAGAGGGCAAAGAGAACATTCTAGTAGTCTTGTGCTGTGTAAGGGCAGGCACTAGGCATGTGCAATCGAGTGACTGCAGAGTTTCCATAATCTTTCCTTGTCAGTTGGTGGTCCTTTGCTCCATTCCTCTGGCAGCAAGGGGCTACTTCAGTGAGAGCTTTGTATTTCTGACCTTGTTTTCCTTTGTAGATGGGGCTGAGGCCATGGCCATAACACATGACAATGGAAACAGAAAACAGTGGGCCCTTGACTGTCTGACACACCCACTACTCTTCTGGTTTCTTATATTATTTATATATTTACTTCCTTATTTTTGAGACAGGGTCTCCCTATGTAGCCCTGTCTGTTCTGCAACTTGCTATGTAGATCAGGCTGGTCTCCAACTCATAGAAGCCCACCTGCCTCTTCATTCTAAATTCTGGGATTAAAGGGATGCAACACGATACCCAGTCCTTTGCCTTGCTTTAAAAACTCCCCTGTGGGGAGCAGAGTTCAGGGTCCACTTCACAGCACATTCACAGCACAGGGGGAGATTTATAGCTCTTGCTGTGAAGGGG
Source organism: Sigmodon hispidus (assembly GCA_004025045.1). Lineage (NCBI taxonomy): Eukaryota > Metazoa > Chordata > Mammalia > Rodentia > Cricetidae > Sigmodon > Sigmodon hispidus. The sequence goes on from PVIH01000668.1 coordinate 163,217, forward strand.
GGAATCATCAAGAATAAGTACACTTAACACCTGAAATAGTCAGTTGTATAAACTGTCCAGAAGGCCCATGTGACCTGCAGCCATATACTTCATCTGAGGGAGGGAAAGATGGGCACCGAGTTTCCAGATGCCTGCCAACATCTGGAACATTAATGTGGAGAAGCTCTTGCATATTTTAAAATACATTTTAGAAATCTAAACCATTAGAAGAATAATCTACACATGGATGTATATACCTTCAGTAGACACACACACTGTACACACACACACCAAAAAAAGAAAAAAAAACCCTAAAAACACAAAAAAGCTATATGGAAACCTGAAAACCTGATGCTTTCTAAGCTTATTTTAAAAATTAAAAGAAAATATTAAAAAAATTAACTCATAAAAAAAGGAGACTACACTTGAAAACATGGCTTTCTGCAATAGGGCTGCAGAAGCAGTCAGTAAACCACCTGCATTTTTGGAAGAAAACGGTGTGTGACTCTCGCAAAGAGCTGCAAGACGTCTTTTGTAGAGGCCCGTGGGGGCCCCTTTTAGGAGGGCTGGGAAGGTACTTGCATACAAAGGTGACTTAGAGCAACCTGAATGTACACCATGGGGCAGGACTTGCACATCAGGCTAGATGTAAGGTTTCTCTGCAGGCTAGGGAATTCTGCAAAGGAAACTTTGATTTGTTTGTGGCAGTAACAGAAGACTCCATCTGTTGATGGTGAAGAGATGGTGGGGCAGAGATGACTTGTAGTAACTGCTAGGAGCTCCAGGGAAAGACAAGAGGAGGTTCTGAATCAAGGAGGAACTGTGCTGTGCGGCCAGAGCAAGGAATGCTGGGCAGGCCTGTGACAACTCTCTTCTTGGTAAGAGATGGAAGGGACAGGCTGAAATGTGTGGTATTCCAGGTGCCCATGCTGTACTGCGACTTGTGCAATCGGGTAGTTGACATAAGCCCAGCAAGCGGTTGCCATGGCCAGAGCCTCAGGAACAGGCTCTTCTATGGAAACAGTAGAGAATGCCAGCCAGCCCTTGAGGCCCTTGTTTGCCTAATCCCAGTCTTAGGGATTAATGTGGTGCCGGGTGCTGATACAGACAGTTGGAATACGGAAGGGAACTGGGGGCAAAAGTGTGAAAGCAAGGAGCGTGGGAGGAGGCCTACCTATCGGAAAGACTACAGGAACTTTGACCATTCCTTACCCTTGCCTTCCAAAAGCAAATATTGGAAACATTTTAACCAACTGGTAGATACACTTGTGGTCTCCTTTCCCGGGCAGGCCGACGTGTTTCTTAAGCCAGTAGTCTGATGTGTGATCTGGACTTCTGGCTTGTAACCTGTCTCATGGCTGTCTTCCCCCACCCCAGGCTGAGGGACCCCCATGTCCTGCTATGTGCTTCTCATATACTCTGTCTTTAATCTTCTGGAAACTCCATGTGGGAGGTGATATTTGCCTCCCAAGGTTACCACACTTGTGGAAACTGAGTCTGAGTGCCTCAGAGACCACACCGTCATTGGCCTACAGAAGGAGGACCTGAACAAAGACGCCTCTGGTTCCACAATCATAGATTATGCACAAAATGACTTTCAGAGCTCTTTCTTTTTCAAAAGATTAGGGCCTGTAGCACAAACATAACAAAGAATTTTTCTTCTTGGCTTGGCTGCCCTTACATTCTATGGAGTAACCACTCCCTTGCCAAGAAAAAAATGTCAGAAGATCAAATATCAAAAATAAGCCTGTGTCATGTGGGTTTGAGCATATACTTTGTTGTTCAGTACTGTTGTCAATTTGCCTTGATCGTGAATGAGGTGGCTTCTTGCTATGAACAGACCAGCTCTAGTTGCCCGTCTATTAAAAGGCTCAATCCTGCTGATATCACACAAGCCCTCTGTCTGTCCCGCTGATTCTGAGCCTCTGGGGAGAGTTACTGGAAAGGAAGCATGCCATCTTGGCCATTCTTATCATCACTTGTAGCCACATACTAGATAGAATGTCTATCTGTCATTAACAGAGATTAAAGTTTCTCCACCCAGGAATGCTTACGCCAAGGGGCCAAAGCAAGACAAAAAAGTATTCCAAGAGACAACACACCAGATACTCCTGCCCCAGCTTCACAGCCAGTAGAATGTGACTGCCCCCTTTTCATCTGAGTGAGACCTTTTGAGGCCCTGGAAGGCAGAGACGCCCTGGAGACTGTATAGAGAAGTACAGAGCAAAGCAAACAAGCAGCTACAGGAGACTCTGTGAGTGCAAAGTCAGGATCGGACCTAGGAGTAAAGGAGCACATCCAGGGCATGACTGCTGCACCCGCAGGGGCATGCTGTACCCCACACTTCACTGTCACTAGGGCTGGTCAGTAAGTAGGACTGTCTGGGTATCCACAGTGGCCAAGGCTGGGGACCAACTGAAAAAAAAAAAGAAAGAAAGGAAAAAAAAAACCCAAAGAGCTCAGCCTGCCGAGAGAGAGAGAGAGAGAGAGAGAGAGAGAGAGAGAGAGAGAGAGAGAGAGAGAGAGAGCGCAATGGACAGGGTGCTGTGTCAGGAAGTGAGGACAAGGGAAAAGTTCTTATGTCATATACCACAGAGACACTGCCACATCCAGGTTCATTGCTGCACCATTCACACTAGCCACAAAATGGAAGCAGCTTAGACAGCCATAAAGAATAGGTGGCACATAGACACAACGGAATTCTATTTAACTACAAAGAAAAATGAAATCATAACACTTGCAGGAAATGGATGGAACTGAAGATTATTGTGGTAAGCAAAATAAACCAGACTCAGGAAGACAAATGCTATGTTTTCTCTCATATGCAAATCCCAGATTTAAAACTAAACTCTCTCTCTCCTTCTCCCTCCTTCCCCCTCTCCTTCCCTCTCTCTGTGTGTATGTGTCCCTGTCTCTCTGTCTCTCTCTCTGGGGTATGAAGTGGGGGCAGAGGTTGCTGTATAGGGAGGAGTAACTAAAGCAGAGTATAGGGATGGCAGAGCCAAGTACATCAGGCCTTGGTGTTGGCAATCTTCAGAATCCCTGAGGCAAACACCACAGGAAGACAAGAAGCTGGAGCAGCGTGTGTGTACTGAACATGCGTAGACTACTTTCCTTGTCCTTATTCCTTACATAATATAATCTCATATTTTATAGCAGTTACATTGTGGCATGTATTCTAAATGCTCTAGAAATGATTTAAAGGATGTGGTTCATGTGTGTGTGTTAATAGATCACACAGCTATGGCACCTTTGATACATAAAGATGTTAGCCTTGGATCTTAGACTGCAGCTCAACCTTGAAAGCACCCAAGGAAACTGAGGAATGACTGCTACTGCATATAGTATGGCTATCAGGGAGCTGCAAATATTACTTAATATAGAGGCTAGGGAAGCTGTTCGTCAGTTAAGGGATACTCCCCATTCACAAAATGCTTTGACTTTAATATTATAGGGACTCAGTGACAGGCAGGGCCAGCATTGCATGTTTGCCCTGAGACACTGATGACAAAGGACATCTGTCCCTTAGAGAGTCACATCTGGACTTGGAAAGAAAGCAAAACATCTCATAAGATTTTAGACACAGAAGTACTTCAGGCTTGCTGGGTCCTCATGGTTGCTGTTATAGCTGAACTGAGCTTACACCACAAAAGGCAAGAGAACTATGCATGAGCTGTCAAGTTGTGTCCCAGAAAAACTTTAAGATAAACCCTAGACCAAATTTGACCCCTGGACTCTGATGTGCACACTGCTAACCTGAAAACTGCCCATGGTTGTTAGGAAGTCATGTGTACAATAAATCCAAGTTGGGGAACAGAGGACATTTAATAGAAAAGACAACAATCCTCACCATGCCTCCTATATGTTTGCTTTTCATCTTACATCAGACAACAAGCAATGTAGATGATGTTCTGTTCTGCCATGAGCACTGACCTCCTTCCCAATTTCTTTCTCTAAATGAACACTGCATCATCTCCAGATGCATGGCTGAGGGAAGGTGTAAACATTCCTCACCTAAACAAATGATTACTGTGTGGCTACATCCTGAGACCATGCACAAGGGAGCCCTTCTGCCCAATCAGGGAAGAGGAGGGAGGGACTGACCAGAGACATTTCCACCAAAAGGACATTTGAGCTGAGTAGTAATCAATGAAGTGTAGCGCATTCTAGTCGAGGGGAAAGCATGAGTAGAATTTGTTAACATAAGTAGGGCCAGGGAGCTGCGTGGTGGCTTGAGAGGTGTCTGGGAGAAGTGAGGGATGTTTCAGTTCTTGGGGTATCAGTATTCACCTCCAAACATGTCAGGTATAGTGGGGACCAAGGACAACACATCCATACTGTCAATAATGTTTGGTGAATACTGGGTTAGAAAGTGATCAGGTTGTGAAGCATTGGTATGGAAGTCATGATGAATAGACGCTGTTCAATGTGCCGGTGTCAGGGGTAGTGTGACATTCCCCTGAAATGTTTCCTTTCTAGGAATTCAGAGATCCTCTAGGTAATTTGTGACCTTTGGAGTGACTTAGTTAGAAAGAGACCCTCATAAGTATGTACTGTAACTGGTACAGGGAGGAAGGTGAAGGATGCAGGGACTGTCTTCTCTGGTTCCTAGTGATGCTAGTAGTGTACTTGCATTCTAGAAGACAAAGCCACCTTCACCTATACAAGCTTCAATCCATAGAAGATCTCGCTATATGTCCAAGGCTGACCTTGAACTCATGATCCTCCTGTCTTAGAGTCTGTAGTGTAGACTCTGCACTCTAGTGTAGGCCGGCCTGTGTTGCTGTTTGTTAAGTGGTAGTTTTTCTTTCAAAAGAAAGTCTCTCTTCCCTGGAGCCAGTGTGGTTCTGATCTTGGGTGGGAGTTCAGGAAACCAGTCATTGAACTCTGAGGGTGGTAACTACCCTAACCAAATATCAAATATTCAGTTTGTAAAGGCTGAAATCTCAAATGCTCAAAATGGAGTGAATTTACATGTGGAAATGCAAATGTCTTTGATAGTGTGACACCCTCTCCAATGCAAATACTCCCTTCGTGACACCCTCCCCAGATTGACCATCCTCATCAGTGTGACTTCCTTCCCAGAATGTCATCTTTTCCAATATGAACATCCTCCCCAGTATGGCATGTGCAGAGTTGACTGTGCTGGGAAATGATAATGATATGGTGGTGCAGCCCTTGCAAATGGGCTTAGGGCCCTTGTAACAGCCCACAGAGGACTCACTATCTCGTCTGCAATGTGAGGTTATGGTAAGAAAATATCTGTGTGTGAGAACATGAAGTCTCACTAGATGCTTCCTGGGCTATCACTTTGGACATCTAGGCTTCTGATATCCATGGCATTCAAGGCTACATTACTTTTGCTATGGCATTCCAGATGGACTAGGAGAGACAGACAGACAGACAGACAGACAGACACACACACACACTCACTCACACTTACTTCCCTAGAAGCTCTAGTTGATTAAGTGATGCCCCATGTGTCTTCAGTAGTGTGGACAGTTTCTACAGTGGCATGCCCTAACTCCCAGTCCTCACTTTAACAGCCAACATCTACTAAAATGGCAAGGCCTCTTCAGAGAATGCCTCTGAGTATCATGTGCAATTCTGAGCACACGATGTGACTACACATGTAGAGACTTCCATATAGAAGACACACAGCATTATCTTGGGTCTCAGCTCCGAGACAACCTAAGAACCAAGTGAATGTGGACTAGGCTGTGATGTGTACCTTGGGACTGAGCTCAGGGCTGGTGGCCTTGAGTTGTAAAGCACAGCTCTGAACTCAGGGAGATGTTGAGCCAATGTGTCCTCAGGAGGGAGCACAATGGAGCCGTTCTTCTCTCCCTTGCCATCCCTGAGGATTACAGCAGTCACCCTTGCCTTTGGCTGCTTTCTTCACCTTATATATTTCCAATAGTTTCATCACACTGAAAAGAAAACAAGTTTATAAGTCCATGTCATGGTCAGTTGTCCTAAAAGATATTCCATTCTAGAAAATGTCCATTTTAAATGTGGCACTTGGAACTAAAGAGCCATCTCCAGGGATCTTGAGTCAGCTCCTAATGTAGAGGGCGTAGTCTTTCAAGGTCCGTCTTGCCAAACACCTTAAGATGTACACTGATGTCTTTACATATGAGACAAGGACGATGGCCAGCTTCCAGACCAGATGTCCCAGCCTCAGTCCAAGGCTGCATTCACTGGTCTGCATTAGGATTTGTGGCACATCTACTTCACTGCCCTGGCATTTGCTTCTGCTTCCACCCTCTGGGAAGTCCACAGTTCATGCAGTTTTCACAGGACTAGTCTTACCAGCTGTGTAGTTCCCTTTCCTGTGGGCTTTAAATGGCCTCAGGCCTGGTACCATATCATCCCATCTAAATTTCCTTCATAAAAGGAGGCTTTCCCTCAGGGCTGTTAGTAACTGCCAAGATCCAATACCATTTTACACCTGGCAGGCAATCACTTGGAATTTGTGTTACTACCCTCAATTTGGACTCAGGGGGAGTTGGCGCCAAGTCACAAATGTTAAAAGCAAACCTGGCTCCCCAAAGTGACTCAGATCTCTTGAGAAATACACAGTAAACACAATCCCTTCTCAAGAGAGGACCATGGCTCATCCTCAAACACCCTCAACATCAGCAGCTGCAATGAGGGGCATCAGAATAGTCAGAACTAAAAGACAACATTTCTCCAGACACTGTGTGTTAAAACGGAAGAGAGCAGCAATGACCACAGAAGACTCTAAGTTCCTCAACAACCTGTCACTTTGTCCAGGCCTACCAGTGACGAGTAGTGCAGGGGTCTGAGATTGTTTCCTCCCCTGAATGTTTATGTGGGGTAAAGTATTCTGGAAAAGCCTTTCAAACAACAGAAGGGAAAAAGAAACTTGACCAAATGCCAGCAAAGACTTGGGATATATGCCACATTCGAAGGAATGGGATTTCTAAGACTTTTCTCTTGGCATGGCCTTAAAACTGAGAGAGTCTGAATGCTGGTCCTCCTGTATTATTCATTACATAATTGCTGTGCTTTGTTAGAAATATGATCTATTATAACCTTGAATGGAGTACATTAAATGACATTGAAAATTAGATTATTCTGATTATTAGAGAAGTGAGAAATGTGCTAAACATTTGTAAGGCTGATAATCAATCAGGGTATCCATTTGAATGTAATAAGAATAAATCCAGAGCTAGTGTGTTTAAATCTAATTTTTTAAGCATGACATTTTCTTCAGAGTTTCTCTCTAAAATGTCACCATCTTCTAGAACAGTGATTGATTTTGTCTCTAGGGAGAAGCACTCTCTCAGATTACTTTACCCACTGCACACAACGCCAGGCCCACTTCACAGAAGCCAAATGAATCACGGTAATAACAACATGCTTTCTGGGGGCACCGAGTTACAACACTTCAGCTAGAAGACCACGCTTCTTCCTCTGCCAGACCAGAATGGACAAAGCGTGCTCTTCAGGCCAGAGTGTGGCTCTGTGTATTTTCTGAACAAAAATGGCAGCTTTCACATTGTGATTTTACTTTACTGAGAAAAAAGGATGAACTTATGCTGCCCTTGACAGTCACTGTCCTGTATTTGCAGAGAAAACAAATGATGCAGTGACTGTCTTCATTTCCCCTGCCTTCTGTCCATTGACGTGCTATCCTTTCGTGAGAAGGAAGCCTGGAATGCTGGTCGGACAGACGGCGGGCGCTGTGGCTATAGGAAGGAAGGAACGGGAAGGCAGGGCTCATGGTCATGGGGGCGGAGTTGTTGGGAAGGATGCAGGGTGAAAGGACTCAGACTAACCAGCAAAAGCTTGGGGAAAGCCAGCTTTCGTCTCGGCCTGCTTTGGGCACAGGTGTGTGTGTGTGTGTGTGTGTGTGTGTGTGTGTGTGTGTGTGTGTGTGTGTGTGAATGGACATACTCATGGCACTTTACTGCAAGCTAGGCCCAAGAAGAACTGTCCACTCCCAGACAGTCCCCATTTTCCTTACAAGGAAGGAACAAATGTAAAAGGGAAACACAAACAACAGAACAAAGTGCCTGAACTTTCGTTTGGTTCGAGGCACTGGAATGGCGGGTAGGGCCTTGTACAGCCGGCACATGCCACAACCGAGCTCCACCCCACCCCCTCTCCTCCCTCTCTCTCACCCTCCCATCCATTCTTCCCTTCTTTTGTTTTTCTTCCAGTTCTAGGCATTGAGCCCACAATCTTGTCCACACAAGGCAAATGCTCTTCCACTACATCACTAGTCCTTATTGGCCCCTTTCTACTTCCCTTCCCTCTTCAATTCGCTCTTCCCCCTCCTTTCCTAAGCCCAGGGCTATGTGTACACTGGGTAAATGCTGCACCAGACAACCCTGCTCCTCAAATTTCTTCTTCCTATCAAAGCCAGCAGTTCTGGTGAACTGAAGGCAGCTGTGACAACCAGCTCTGTCACAGGCTGCTGCTGGAAAAGCCAATCATAGACTGAGGGCAAAACCACTCACTGCACATGAGGGAAAGAACCAGTAGTGGGAGATGTCAGGGAAAGTTAGGTGACCACTTGGGGACACTGTGGGCTATGGGATTTCAGACTTATGGGCAGACTCCAGAGGAAAAGATGAGGATGATGAAAAACAGGCTGGTTAATAGCTTCACCTTCCTCCCTGTTCGAGATGATCATTCATAAAATTTACCAGCAGAAGCAAGCAACTAGCTAAACATTGGTGTGGTATGACCGGGGACACTCCACATGAGGTGAACCTCCCTAGGTAATCGTCCAGAGAGTATGAGTTGAGGATACTTATCTAAAATGTTTGTGGCAAAAAGTTTTTTTTTTTTCCCCCAGATTTTGTTTCTTTTTAGATTTTGGAAATATTTACCTAACCACAAGATTATGGTGGTAGGAACACAGATCTAAATGGGAAATTCACTTACTCAAAAGAGAGTAATTTCATGTCATCTTCATGGAAATATGATTTTATTTTGAGAGAAAAGTACCAGTTAATAAACAGACACATAGGCTAGGTGAATTTGTCCATGCCTGTAATCACAGCCTCCAAAAGGAGGATCCTGAGTTCAAGGTCAGCCTTGGCTGCTTAGCTAGACTGTGTTCTCTAAAAGAAGCAAACCAAAACAAACCTCCAATAAATCAATAAAACAGCAACACAAGCTCTGAAAACTGGGAAAGGATTGAAATTTGCAGAGAAAAAATATAAATCATGGCCCGTGCACATTCATATTTGATTTAGTTTATTGTGTTCTTTATCTTCTGATGTATTCTTTTTTTCCTGTATAGATCATATAGCATCTCAGATTTCAGATCTTGTTCTCCTCAAACTTGGCATCATGACTATCTCCCCATGTCATTACATGGCCTTGCAATGATACCCAGCATGGTACTCTTTCTGCTGGGTGTGACTTGATTTATACAGATGTTCTTCCTTGTCAATCCTTTATGGTACCATCTGTCCTGTATTTATATAAACAGTGCTTCACTGGACGTCTTTAGACATCACACTGGGCATGTTTTTATGATTTTCCTTCCTTCCTTCCTTCCTTCTCCCTCCAGCCCTTCTTCCTCCTTGGTTTCTCTCTCTTCTCCCCTTCCCTCCTTTCCTTTCCCTCACCCTTTCTGTCTTCTCCTTTCCATATGGTTTTTATTAGACCCTAGAAGATTCCTACGTAGCCTAGTCTGGCCTTGAACTCAGCCATGCTTCTGTCTCAGTCTTCAGAGAGCTGGCATTACAGGTGTGAATCCCATGCCTCTCTCTGATGCTTTTTGTGAAGGAGAGGGGTTTTGAAGCTTCTGGAAGTCATGGGCACACTACAGTTTCCAGTGTCCAGCAGCCTGTGTGCTGCCAGCTTGCCTGCCTTTTTTTTGTAGATGGTGACACTCATTCTCTGTGTGTCCTGCTAGCCACACTGACTGGGCATTAGTAATGAACCTCTTTGGTCATGCCATAATTCCGATGAACACTGCTACTGTCCATGTCCCACTGTTGACTCAAAGTTCCCCATTGGGCCACATTGGGCAACTGGTGGATATGGCAATACAATCTGATTACAGGCCCTCTGGCCAGCCTCAGTCCTGATTCACAAACAGCCCAGCTAGGGAGTGGACATCCAGGGCTACAATGTTCCTGACAGCTATTGGAGGACATCCTGGGATATTTGCCTTATTAGTTTCTCAGACTTATTGAGCTTGTACCCTAGCTATTAGGGTAGATATCAAGAAGGAAAGCCAGAAGGTCTTTGCAAAAGGTTTCTTTCTTTTAAGAACAAATCAGGAAGCTCAGTATACTCCATGAGCTTCATTTCTTAGATCTAGCTAACTGCCTGTCCAGGCTCAAAGCCCTATAAGTTCCCTATAAGGCCACCAACTATGTGTCTGTGTAAGTACATACGGCTGACATGGGAGCCAGAAGGTTCTTGGTGTTTGGGGGGATATTCTTGCTCATGCAGGTTGTTCAGTATTTTTCTAGCTCAACTTACCAGGAGCTCAAGCTGGAATTAGTTATGGAGGGAGGCAGAGGTTTGTGAATCACATGGAAGGAACATACACTTCTATTCCCATTGCTTGCAAATTCCTCTGTGAATACTCATTATATACCCTTTTGTCTTTTGAGGGTATGGGAGAAACAGGTGCAAACCTCCCATGGTTTCCTGGCCCGTTCAGCACCACAAGGCATGGGAAGTCAGACTCCGTTGTGGTAAGAAAATATGTGAAAGGGTGTGTGTGTTTCCCATCCTGTGGAGACAGGCAGATCATGGGAGGTAAGGAAGGGGTTGATATGGGAGATCTGCTGGCCACCTGGAGCCATGCTGACATTCAATTCTGGGCTGCTGCCAAGAGCTGTGTCTGGGTCTATGGTCCTGCCACACCCACTGTTTGTGGCGATGTCCATGGCCTGTGTTGTCACACAAGGTTACACACAGATACCCAGGTTATTGGCCACCACCTGTAGCTATGTTGGGACCAAGGAGCATGCCACAGCTGGGGCCATGCTGATCTCAGTAACCTGCACAGTCACCTGTAGTCATAGTGTAGATTTGGCCTGAGCTGTGACTGAGAGCCACATCTGGGTCCATAAGCCTACTGTAGCAGGTCTGTATTGATGATGTCTGTGGCTCCATTAGACAACAAAGGTAGTACAGATGCCCAGGGTTTGGGCCACCACCGAGGACCATGTTGGAGTACAAGGACCACACTGCTGATGAGCCTATGCCAATTTGAGAAGCCTGTGATGCCATCTGGAGCCATGGTAGCATCTGGGCTCAAGCTGCTGCTGCTGACCATGTTTGGGTCCATAGTCCTGCTGCAGCTGGGATCTGTGTGGATTGCCATAGAAGCCCATAAGAACCTTGAGTTGTACCATGTGTAGGACCATGTATTGAGGTCTCCCACTCTTCACCGGCCCAAGGAGATCCACTCTCCTCAGTGGAGAGCTGACCCCATTTCTTGCTGACCCTAGGATAGTGGACCCCAATGTCCTCACCCCCCACCATGGGCATGGGAGAGCTTGCTCTGTCCCTTGCTTGAGGTGAGTGGTCAAAGCAGCCTGGTTGGCTACTTAGCTACCACCCAAACACACATCCCAACATCTATCCCATCTGTGGCTTGCAAGAGCATGCGAAGGGACTGGTTCTGCAGGATCTCCACTGGGGGCAATAGCAGGATATCCAAGAGGAGACATGATGAGGGTACAAATGGTGAGGGCCTTGAACCTCACCAGCAACACGTTGCGCAGTGAACCACTGCAAATAAAGCCATTGGGAAGATGAAAGGGTGTACTGCGTGGTACACAGCAGTGGCCAGTGCCACTAAGAAGAAGGAAGAGGTGATGGAGAGGTGGGAAAGACAGAGCAACAAAGGTTTTTGTCTGTTTGTTTTTAGTTAATGTTCTCATTTTTATTTTTATCTTATTTTCATTGTTTTGATTTTAGGTTGCCTTTGGGTGGGGAATACTATAAGGGTGAAGGGTAGATATGGGGGGCCTGGAAAATGAGTTAGATTGGGTTGCATGATGTGAAAGTTCCAAAGAATCAATAAAAAACTATGGTTTGGTTTTTTTTTTGTTTTTGTTTTTTTTTTTTTTAGAAAACAGCTCCTGTGGCTCCCAGTGAGATCACCACAAGGGTAGTTATGACACTGGGTAATTTTACAGGCACTCATTTCCAATAGCACAAGGGTGCAGAGGCACAGGAATGGCCGGCTGCCTGTGTCAAGCATACTTGCTTACAGACTTGTGCTAGACTGAATTTTGTACTGTGTCGAAATTTCAGCTATCTCTAGCCATTCTTCCGTTAACCAGGATGAACCAAATGGAACAACTGCTCAGTGGATTGTGGTAGGGGACTGTGCTCCGTGTCTTCTCCTTCCACATCTTATCATGAGTCACCCAGACCACTGTGCTGTACCCCCAGGCTCAGTAGCAGAACTGTGGGGCTTCCTCTGTTCCCTTCACACTCCGTTCTTGCAGCTTCAGGAGCTCATCACTTCCTGCCCTCCCTTGCCCACTCTGTACCAACAATCCAGTTCCTTACTGGGTCAGACAAGTTCTGCCTCAGTACCTCTGCCTGCTATTTTTCCTGTTTGGGAAACTTCCCAAGATATCTGCACCCTAACCCCATCACCTCTAGATCTTTGCTCAGATGCTCCTTCCCACAGGACTGCTGTATCAAGTGATGGCCACTCCCTCCAGCACCTGTACAGCAAGTGTCTCTGGCTAACTTCATTGACACTTCCTCTCTCTATGTGTGTGCTCCTTACCCACATACTCTGCCTCTCCCACACTCTGTCTCCCTTTATGCTTACACACCTTCCTGTACATTCTCTGTCTCCCTCCACATAGGTGCCACCTCCACAGTGCTAGGGTTCCTGATCTGTTTTGCTCTTTTCTGTATTTCCAGAATCTAGAACACTGCCCATGAACATATAACATGTGTTTCTGGAATGAATGCATGACAAACAAGACCATCTGAGTGTGGACACAGTTGTTCTTTTTTTTCCTTGCGGATAAGCAGAAGGCTGCACAGAAAAGCCCTGTTTGGGCTCATGATGCAAGCCTTAGCTCTGCTCACACTGGGCTGAGCATAGGCTGCCAGTTTCAAGGCACCCCCAGCACTAGCCTTCTGTTGAAAGACCCTGAAGGTGGTAGTCCACACACCTCACAGGTAGAGACAGCATGGGTCTGCTCATTCACAATTACCTGTAAATAGATGCCATATACATCTTGGGCCTTTATGGAAATCTCGACAGTGCTTTCAAAGAAAGAAAGCAGGGTCCAAGCGGGCAGCCAAGGCCAGACGCTCAACCCTGCCCACTGCATATTCACCACCTAGTTGTTTTGTGGACACTGTTTTATGAGCCTCAGATGGGACAGGAAAACCCAACCTTCAAGCGCAGCCACCCTTTCCTGTTCAGTGCAACTCTCTTTTTCCTGAGCTGAAATCAGATTCAGAATACTGCTCAGGCTAGGAGTGAGGAGATGCCAGCAGCCACCTCCACTTCCTTTGCAAGAAAGCAACCAAGTGAAACCTTTGCCAGCCTGGCCTCCACAGAGGTGGCTATGTACACTGAATTGTCCTGCCCCCAGCTCCACCTCTTCCTTCTGAAGATGGCAGTTTACATGACAGATGCAGGCAAAGACATCAGTGGCCCTGCCCATGCAGCACAAAACATAGTTCATGGTGTGGGCAAGGTTGGCTAAAGTGTTATGCCTGTCACAAGGAAGTACTGCAGAAATAGTGAATGATGGAAAAGAATTTCTTTCACACACATAGCCTCTATTTCAAATAATACATAAGAACCCAAGCCCCCCATGTAGCCAGCAGCCATCACAGTGATATCTGAAGTAAGATGGCACTAAGTCATTTTGTTAGGAAATGCATTGTTTAATTAGGCCCTGTATTTGCCTCAGTACCAAGCCCCCAGGAGGCCATGCAGGAGAATTCCCGATTCTAACCCTCTAAGGTACTTCGACAAGCAGTCATGGCTGTTGGTTTGATATGGAGCCCCAGAGTCTAGGTCCATGGTTAGATTATTAACTAAACTCCAGCCAGTGGAACTCTTCAGAATCCATCCTCTGCAGAGACTCCAGTTGCATTGTCTCAGACATATCTCCCTCTTTCTAGGCTAGTTCTCAGCACTGGCACTCGGGGCCTGCTGCATGAGAATCTGCCCTAGCTTCCCAGCCCTGGCCTCTCTACTGTCTGCCTCTCTTCCATATTTGTTCTGAACTTTATCTTCTGTTAACACATTCAGATTTCTGTCTCTTTGCTTCACACTGCCCCACAGTGCCCAGAACCCTGCTGGCAGCCGTGTGCTCAGTGGATGACTAACTCCAGCAGCCTGTGGAGACTTGGACTTCTCCTTGCACACTCTCCCATGCAAAAGTATTATACATTAATTCGAGGCCAGCTGGGGCTGCATAACAAGACCCTGTCTCAAAACTACAACAAAAGAAGGATCGTTTAGGAAAAGATGGATCCCACTGACAGTCAAAGAGTTTACTGAAGCCATGGGCATTCTCATTATCAGGAGCAAGACTGGGAATTTAGGATCCGCAGCTGTTTTAGTGCCCCTCCCCAGCTTCAGTGAAAAGTCCTCCTTGGGTTTAGGATGAACATTGACTGAAAAGGGTGGCTTTTGAGCTGAGACTAAAGCTGGGCTATTTTTGAAACCATGTGACAGAGAACTGTAAGAAAAACTAGATACTTGATTTGGTAAAGGAAAGAAATTAAGGGATGGGGGCACATAGTGCCTGTGCCCAAGCTCTAGAGTATCTTAAAAAGATGTGTCTGGACCAGTGGTGGGTGTCATCCCTTCTAATCTGAGCCAACACTGGTGGCTGTGACACATCCCCCCCCCATATACCCAGCTGCCTGCTGGAAGGATCCATACTAGGGGGCTTCATGGTGCCCTCAAGGCCTCTGCTGAACTTTATGCTTCTATGCAGTTAGAATCTTTAAGTGCTTTTGCCTAGGCTTCTGCTACAAAAATGTATTCATACACTGGGAGAAGTCAGTCATGAGAGGCTACCTGTCCATTGTGCATTCCAAGTTTGCTGTGGTAGACTACAGTTGCTGTGAGGAAATGCCAGACAGCAATGTAATGAAGGGAGGGTGTGTGGTAGACCAGAGCAGCACACAGCAGGAGCCACGAAGCAGAGAGAACCATGTCTACTCTGTAAGCTCATTCCTCCCTTATTCTGTCTGGACCCACATCGTATGTGGTGGTGCCATCCACAGTCTTGTTGAATTCTCACTGGAAGCACCCTCACAGACACACCTAGAAGTGTGCTTTATAAATTCTGTCAATCAAGTTGACAAGATTAACTATGACAACTGTATTCATAGGTTTCTGCTTCAAACAGGCTTTGGTCAGTGAGTATGGAAATGTGTGCTTGCAATCCTAGTACTTGGAAGGTTGTGACAGGAATGCAAGGGTTCAAGGTCAGCCTGGGTAACATTAGCAAGAGCTTGTCTCAAGATACCAAACCCAACAGAGCAGCTTAGGCTAGAATATCACAGGTGATTTTTCTTCAACTCTCCTGTGATGAGCAGAGTAGTATCTTGGGAAAGTTCTGGAAACAGCTATCACATGCTAAGAGCTGCTTTGAACTCCCAGAGGCCAATAAAGTGGGGCTGGATGCTCAGTCTTTCTCTCACTAAAATAAATAAATAAATAAATAAATAAATAAATAAAAATAAAAATAAAGCAAAAACAACAACAAAAAACTGGGTAGTATCAAGTGAGGTGATGGTCTCTGTATTACAGACTTTCCTCTAAATATGAGGATTCAGGGCCAGGCTTTTATGCTCAGTTCTAATCTTTCACAGAAAAATACCTTCATAAATACAGTAAAGACAGACTGTAGCAAATGCAATGTTTCTTGACTGTTGAAACAAAATAACAAATGAGCCGAGTTCTTGGAAACCGGTGGGCAGCTGCTCCCAGCTCTTCTGTGTGCTGCAGTATTTCTGCGTCACCAACCAGCTCCACTCCCAAGCAGCCTGGTCATAAAGTTAAGTCACTTAAAGTCACAGCTGTACAACTGGAAGCCCGATGAGATCATGTGGAATTCAAAGTGCTGCCGAACAGCCCAGAGGCCTCATCCTCTCTTGATAATGAAATGAGTTCAATGGCATTCATTGGGTTGAATCATAGAATAATGGTAATTTTACAACTGGACATATGTCTTGTCATCTCTGCTGATAGGTGTGTTGGAACTGCTGTGACAGTTTTACCTGGAGTCCTTGTACAATCAAAACATAATGCGGCTCAATACATGCTAAATTCACCAGGAAGAGATGGACATTTTGTTCTCAGAAATCTCATGTGCGTGGAGGGTTTTTCACTACTCATTTTATTTCCTTTTCTACTTATTCACTTTTTTTTCATTGTTGACTTTAAATAGAGATGATTTCTAGAGGCCTATGAAAGCTTCCAGAGACTATGCCAAGGGGTTTTGTTTCTATAAAACAAGGCAGTAGTTTGTGCAGTTGACTCAATAAAATAACACTTTCTACTTGGGTAAGCTGACCTAGATTTCCTGACATTCACACAGCATCTAGAGAGAGGACATGCGAGGGTATGGGAGGGGCAGAAGGGTGTGGGGCTGCAGGATTCTCCCTTTTGCTGTAGTCCACAGCCTATACCTGCTTTGTGAGCAGAGTCCTAGGTTTTAAGAAGGCTTTTAGGAAGAGGATTGGTAGACAAATAGCAATGTGATTAAGAGGTGGGCTCAGAGAAGGGGCTGCCTCTTCAAAGGGAGGCACAGAGATGCTCATTTCTCAGCATTCCTGCTCCACAGCCACTGTCATGATGGGGTAGCATCTGAGATGGCACAGGAGTTAGTACTCCCCACAGAAAGCTGAAGGAGTCTGCACATTGTTTCGGGAATGTATACTCTGCTCTCTCTCTCTCTCTCTCTCTCTCTCTCTCTCTCTCTCTCTCACACACACACACACACACACACACACACACACACACACACACACACGGCTCACTCAGGGTCTATTCAAACACACAACCCATATTGAAGTGCACAGTAATGCAACCCCAGGGGAAAAACTATATACACTTGAAATAATTTACAAGAACATAAGCTCAAATTACTCAATTAGCTTGGCGTGAGTTAGAAGCATTAAATGCCTCTCCAGATGCTTCTTGGACTCAGCCTTTCCTGATCATCTTTTCCTTCCTCTCCCCTCCCTCCCTCCTTCCCCTCCCTTCTCTCTCCCCTTCACGTCTCCTTTCCCTCTCTCCTCCTTTCCTTCCCTCCTCTTCATTCCCTTCTCTCCCACTGCACCAGGCTGCCCTTTCAACCACCTCTACCCTCAATGGGTTTGGGGGATTCTCCTGACCCAGCTTCAGGCCAGCCTCTGGCTTCCCCGGTGGCATCTCTCTGTGACCTGCTGCCTGAAGACCAGAGTGGCTTTCCGATCTAGTTGTGCTCTAGGGGATGCCTTTGATTCATTTTTCCGTGGATTCTGGGAATTTCATCTGTTACTCAATTTCTCTGAATTGAGTCTCTGTCTTAGTTAGCACAATGTAAATTTCTCTTTCTTTCTCAGCTCAAACTTTCATTGGAAAACACCCCAACTTCCTCGTTCCACGTCTCCTAAAATTCTCAGTTTGCAAGGACTGTTGTAGCATCCCAGGGAGATGACCCCATCCACTTCACTGGTCACATCTTTAGGTGCTAAAGTATCTCTGAGGCAACTTTTCTTTTAGCAATTTCCAGTGCATTTCATCAGTACAGCAGCATCAATTCACATCTTATATTTTTAAACTAAGTTGTAACTTTTGCAGCAGTAGTAAACCTTTGGTCACTTGTTTGTTGGGTGCCCTTGCTCCTGCCACGCACCCCTCATCCGCTGTGCTCATCCTCTATTGCTGGTCCTTGTCCTCCAAATAGCGCTCCTTTCACTTTCAGCTATGTTTTTACATTTAGATTCTCCACATGAAAGGCATTGGTTGTTCTGAGTTTTGCTAATTTCACTTTACACAACACTCTACAGGTTTATCTTTTTTCCCCCTGAAAATGACATAACTTTGTTCTTTGTTGCTGAGTCAAACTACCATGCACATCCACATGCACACGTGCATGTATGTACAAACACACACACACACACACACACACACACACACACACACACACACACACGACTGGCATCTGTGCTGGTTCCGCTCCTTAGCTATTGTGAATAGTGCTACAGTAAAGACTGTAGGTTTCAGTGGGGGTTCTACTGAAGACATTTTCAGTGGGGAAGCAATAGAAAGAAGTCAAAGTGTTGCGGAATGACAGGTGAGGAAGGATGGGGACACTGCTGTCCCCTTCCATCTTGCTACCCCCTTCATTTTGGCCAAATTCAGTCATCTTGCTCTGGATCCAGCTGTCTTCTATATGCTGATATATTTTTCCTTCATATCAACCAAATGAAGAAAGAATCTGTCTCCCTCCACCAGAGAGAAAAGGACATTGGATGCCAAGGTATGCAGACCCACCTGCCTGGAAACCCACAAAAGTTGTCCAGACAGCAGAGTTAGAAGTCATGTTCTTCTTCACAAATGAGTCTGTCCAGCTGGACAGTGCCCTGACTCAAGCAACTGGCCCAATCAAGAGACTCTACTTTGGGATTCTTCCTCATTCATTGATGAAAGGCCAGAGACACAGGTTCTAGAATGGCTGACCCAGAGCCCTGAGAAATTAGGTAACCAAGAGTCATTGAGCCCTGCTAACAGCAAGCAGATGGACTGTAAACTAGCCTGTCATGAGGGGGAAATGAACCCAGCCTGGTCTCCTCTCTCTTTCCCTATCACTAACATGATAAATCCAATCTGCTGGATTTGGTTTCTCCCCAAGTGACACACATATCCTTATCGATCTTATTTGCTGTCCTGGCAAGCACACAGAATATAGTCTCAGATTCTTGGTGACACCTCTGCATCCTCTGTAGGAAAAATCTTTATGGGATGCCTGGTATCCCACCAGCAGATGTGAAAATGAGGGGAACTTTTGCAGTATTCAGCCTGGTAGCAGAGCAGCCCAGCTATGGTCTGCCTCTTTCCTCAGAGAAGATCAGCTATTGAGTGTTATTCCCAAACTTAACACATAGAATTTGGCATAAAATAAAAGCTTGAAATGTGGTTACATGTGTTTTGTAAAGTTTCATTGATAACATCACCTCTGTAGAGAATTCAGTGTGTATCCAAACAGGTATGTTTAGTGAGCACTGAGGGAGGACAGGAGAGGCCCCAGGAAAGGATTCAGCGATACCAGAGATGTTATGGAAGAAGTAAAGCAAGGAGAGTGAAAAAGCACATGCAGAACTCAGGGGCCAGAGACCTTTCTCTGCCTCCACTTATCCTGCATTAAAATACAAGGAAAAAAACAAAGCAAAACTCCTGAGCTGGAGACAGCTCGGTGACAGCTCCCTCACTCCAGGCTCACATACCTGAGGTCCTGACTTCCGTTCTCGGCCTCAGAAGGAGGTAAAAATGCTGAAGATCTTCAAATACCAGTTAGATGTAAGCAAAGAGGATGAAAGGCCACTAATACTAGAAATAGCAGTTTGTTTTATTTTTATTGAAATTGAGCTCTTGTATGTACCGAGGACATGGTGCATAGGAGTTGTGTATAGACTCTCCGGCCAACTATCTCAACTACAAGAAGGCACTGCTCTTACACTAATTTCACAAAAGTTTTTGACTATTTGCTCACGGTCTTTGGTAAGTGGTAAAAATTTGGCTTCTAAGATCTTTTAAAATTATCATTTTAGTTATGAAAACACAAATTGAAGTCAAAATTTATAAAGCAGAACGAGGTTAAGTGAAGTATAAATCCAAGTTCTCCTCTATTACCAAAAACAAATTATTTCTTAAGCTGGGGTCTGTGGAACATATGAGCTGGACCTTGGCATCGCTTGCATGGAGGAGCTCTCCAAAACCTCAGACAAGCCTCCTATTGCAGTGAATCAGCATCAGTAGTACAAGCGAGAAAGCCAAGGTTTGATGGAAAATTAATTCAAAAGAGCTAAGACATTAGGAAGATGGCACTGGATTCTGCCCAGGAATCGCCATTCCTTAAATCACGTTCTTGATTGTCTCAGTCAACTGCCCCTGCTCCGTAGTAGAACATGGGTATCTGCATTCATTTGTCACCACTTAACAGCTTGGGGCTTAGTTTTTGTTCCTTCCAACACATTTGAGGTCTTCAAATGCCTGGGCAGGACAGAAGTGGCGACACACAAATTGGGACCCACCGTTCACTGAGTATCCACTTCATCTATCAGAAATTAAAATGCATTTCCTCTGCTCCATCAATCAAACATATATAAACATTGCACATTGCATGTGCTTCTGCCACCAATGAAGACCTGAAAGTCATGATGTGAAGTAACAAACTGTGCTACCTTCTTATGACATATACAAGCCATACAACGTCCAGGTGTTGTCAGCTCTGGTTCCCTGATGTAATGCTTCAGATGTATTTCAGGACTGTTATAATTTTTCTGTACCTCAGTATTTCCTCAAAGCTATAGGACTCATATTTTTTTCAGGGGGAGTAAAACATAATTATATGTCTGGAACTTGATATGTCTTACTGAGTTGTTATATAAAGTATACTATGCTTAACAAAAAAGAATATGTATCCCCTATAAATTTCTATTGTAACTATCTTCTCCATATTCATAAAATTAAAATTGCCACAGCCTGTACAATAAACACATTTGATTTAAAAGTGGAGATATCCCTGAAGTGTTTTTAGCATGTCTTTTGAGGACCAGAGAGATGGCTCAGCTGGAAATGGGGCCTGCTGCCAACCTTGACGGCTTGAGTTGAACTCCTGGGCCCATATTGTACGTGTATATACAAACAAACAAATGTAATAAAAAGAAATATCTGTTTAGTCTTTAATATTATTGGGTTTACTAGCTGCATGGATGAAGAACACAGTATGTAGTTTTCCACAAATTTGCTTTTGCCTGCCACCTGGTGGCCATAACCCAAAATTGCAAGCATAGGCCTGTAAGATTTAGGTGTGCCAGATAGGTAGTGCTGCGACCTTAAGATGAACTTTTAAGTGTCCACTCTTTATTCTGGAAAACAGTCAATTACATTCTCCTGGAGAAGTTTCATCACAATCTGGGTTACTACCTGTTTAGAATGAAGCCTAATTCTTATTTGAGGGACAGTCACAGAATACAACTATGTGGTTCCAGCCATTTTGACCCCTCTCCTAACAACTGGAGGGCTGCTTCAGCTCTTTTTTCTCAGATATGAGCAGATACCATGTGGTAATGCAGTAAGTTGACAGGCATTACCACATAAATATGGCATACTGCCAACATGCAAGGCCACCATATTACACTTCATGGAAAGAACTACAAAAATTAGAAAAATTCCCACTAAGGAAAGTGCAGCAGGCCTCTGACATCTATTGCTCTCCTCTGCTGTGGGGTTACTGGCTCACGGATAAGAGATACTGCTAGAACACAAAATGCTGTTTGTTTTTACGTAGCCCCACCCACCTCCCTTCCACCTTCTGTTAATAACATCATTTATATATAACATGTAACATAATAACATCATTCCTGCTACATTTAAGCAGGAAGAAAATGTGACCACAGGATTTAAAAAGCATGTGTTTATGACCTGCCACATTTAAGCATTGCTGAGTAAATGCATATTGAAAACATATTTCAAGTGAAAAACCGTAATAAGGGGTTTAGGGATATTCAATATTACTGTACTAATTCATAGCACACCATAATTATGGAATGTATAGACCTTCTTGGTATAAATTATAATCCATGGCGCAGTAAGAGCCCTGTGCAGTCCCTTCCCACCGCAGGGCCATCATATCACGCTCCTCAGGCAAATTGACACAAACAGTCACATATCATGTTGATGGCTGTGTCACACCATTATTTCACCTTTAAACATATCATTAACATTAAATTGTTCAAAAATTTTCCTCCTCACCACACCTCCTTCACCTTATATTGAAAGGAAAGGTTCCACAATCCCAAACAATGCATTCTTTAGTTTTCTGGTGGAAAGAGGATTCTTTTCTCTCTAACAAAACCAAATCCAGACTCTGTTGTTGAAAACC
The DNA here is from genome assembly GCA_004025045.1 of Sigmodon hispidus. NCBI lineage: Eukaryota > Metazoa > Chordata > Mammalia > Rodentia > Cricetidae > Sigmodon > Sigmodon hispidus. Next base: position 185,302 of record PVIH01000668.1, read on the forward strand.
ATGACGGAAAACCCAACAACAAAACCCCCCAAAACTCTCTATCCCTTCTGTTTTCACCTGGCAAAACCTGACATCTAACATCAGCAATGTCCAGGATGAGAAAGAAAATTTCCAGAAAGCCCCTCCCTCAAAAACATTCCACTGTACATTTAATATATCACCATAAAAAAACAGGAAAGGGGAGTACATATGGATAGCACAGGGTAGGTGATTTTTCTGCTGGGAATCAAAGGTCTCTGAAGAATCCTTCAGGAAGTATGGGGTATTTTCTGAACTGTGGCTCAAGGATCCCATTCAGATTCCCAAATTGATGCTGTGCACTCCTCTCCCTCTGCCTTGTCTCTGTCCCGGCCCCTCTCTTCTCAGCCTTGATTGTTTTTAGTATATTCTCACCATACTTCCTCTCTGCACGTCAACTTTTCTTTCCTTGCCCGGGGCCCTGATGTCCACAGACCTTGGGAGTTAAGTTCTCCTAAGAACAGCAGCCAACCACTGGCAGAAGCACACTAACCGGTAATTCTGATCTGGGATTTCCGCTGATCTTGAATTCTGTTCATTCTAACCCACTTGTACAAGCTAACAGCCTTGTGCCTTGCTTAGTTTCCAGTGCTGTGGTAACACAGAAAGACCAAAAGCAACTTGGGAGGAAAAGGTTTGTCGCAGCTTACAGCTTGTAGAAACCAGGGAAGGCAGGGAAGGAACGGGACAGAAACATGGAGTCAGGAATTGACACAGGAAATGGAGGGGTGTGGCTAACTGGCTTAATCTCCCTGGCTCATTGAGCTTGCTTTCTTATACAGTTCAGGACCTAGGGGTAACATCACTCGTCCTAAACTGGATCCTCCCACATTAATCATTAATCAAGAAAATGCTGACAGACTTGCCTATAGATCAACTTTATGAAGGCATTTTTTCAGTTGAGTCCCACTTCCCAAATATGATAGCTTCTGTTAAGCTGATAACACAACAACATCACCACAAAATCAGGACAACTTACAAACGCACCTTTTGGTTTGCCTGTTTATTTGCTCTGTTTGTGAGACAGGATCGCTGTCTCCTGCTCTCAGGTTCTGACAATATAGACACGGCTGCCATGCTCAGCCTGAAAAGACACTCCATGCTGGCAGCCTCCTCTGCCCTGTTTCCTTCTCTTTCTACACCATTGTTTTCCAAAACTTTTAATAAACAAAACCTAAAAGCTATGCATACAGTGCCCTCAACTTATGACTGGTCCAATATAATCCTGAAATAAGAACTGCCTTCTGTTACATGCTCTCAGCATCTTCAACTCAAATGGATGCTGTCATTAGTCCTTTATCAAATCCAATAAGGAGAGTAAAAACCTCTCCTCCAAGGTGTCACATCCTAATCCCTGGAGTCTGTGAAGATACTCTGTCACTTGGGTGGGGAGAATGAAAGCCACTGGCAGGGTGAGGTTGCTCATCAGTTACTCCTGGTCCACTCAGGTGGCCTCAGTATAGTCACACATCCTTTATTATGAAAGAGAGGAGGGCCATCAGTGTTTGAATCTGAGTGGTGGACTAGGCAAGACCCAAGCCACCATACTGGCTTTGCAGATGGACAGAAACTACAAGCTAGAGGACCTGGAAGCCTCTGGAAGTGGAACAGAAAAGAAAATGGATTCTTCCCTAGAGCATTCCAAAGGAGCAAGGTCCTGCCAGCTGCTACTCCAGATCCAAGAGTCCTGTCTTCAACCTCAGAACCCCAGATCTGAACTGTAAGAAGCTGGTGTTAGTTCACACTGTTAAATTGTGGTCATGTGTTGCCATAGCAATGGGAATCCAGCATGCCATACAGACTTCGGAAGTGGCCCGTTTGAAATAATCACTGCCATGCACACTCTTGGTCTCCCATCCACTTCTCCCCACTGTCCCCTCCAGCAGAGTCACCAAGATGCCTCTGTACCTCAACCACAGAACCCTTTGCTGAATCCTGATTATATGCCAGACTATTCTAGAAAACATGAGCTTGGTGACACTGTTGAGACTTTTCAGACCAGGGGGACACAGAAAGGCACACCACAGTCCAGTCAGAGCACATCTGCACCAGGAAAAGGAGAGCATCACTGGGTCTTTGGTTGGTCCGGGGGAGGGGGGGCATGCAAACAAGCCTAGGACAGGAAGGGTGCTGATAACCACAGTGATAGCTTTATTCCAGCCCAAGGTAAACTGTGAACCACAGAGAGTACTCCATATCACTCCCAAGTAGATATAAAACAGCATAAATTAAACATAAGGTGAAAAAAGTCACAATATAATAAGAACCATTTTGTCCATCAAGCATTATTGTTTAACAGGACCTTTTAAAATTGCAATATAATTTAGATAATTATTCATCATTCTTACTCCTGTTGAGAGCAGAGGTACCAGAGCAGTCAGGTGCCAGCAGCAATGCCACTCCAATGCCCCACATACTCTGGAGACACAGCACATCACACCTTGATGCTCCATCCTTATGTTACACCCTCTGCTTTAAGAGTGGCCCCATTTGAATGTGCTTGCTTGCCGTTACCTGAGTGGTTTGCTTTTTAGCATCACCACATTTCTACCCACCACGAAAGGCTGGCTGAGGCTCTGAAATCTGAGAGTGAAAAATGTACCTGCTTTCTGTGAATTACTTCTGCCAGGATGCCTCGGCCCCACGCCTGTTCTTCACCACACTGTCTCCTTGTTGCCTTTCAGTGTCCAGCCGGGCAAAATGAAAATCTGAGTTGCTGCTTGTGCTTCTATTTGAGATAGCATTGCTAGGGACAATCTTACAGACACAAAACACACTCCCACATTCACACCTAGGACACACGCAGTCACTCCCTTGAGTTGCTAGGCATCCTTTACCTTTTCAATTAACAGTGGTAAATTATTGGTCACACCTTTGCATTGATTTGCCCTCTGATTAGCTGCCAATAATATGACTGTGGCTAGTCACACTGTCCTGTGGGGCAGTCTTGAGGGGAGAACGGTGGAGTTTTTTTCTGAAAGATCCCTCTCACAAACAGGAGATCTGAGATGTCAAGCAAAGTCTAGCTGGAAGATCAGATCAGACTTGGGAGAGTTTTCTCAGCTTGGTGGCCTGTTTCCATGTGTGGCTGGCACATATATCCGCCTCTGCAGTGGATATATAGGCTGGTCTGTGTAGAGTGCCAGTGGCAACACTTGAGATGCCCAACAGTGAGATTCTCCCCTTCAAGCCCTCTCATACCAAATCTCCCACACGGTAGGAATGTGAGTATCTTGGAAAGGAATTGGACTGTGACTCAGACCCTTTCTGGAGAGGGAAGGAGCTCACTGTGAGGCTCAGCCTGACTGCATCTTATCTGGTAGACCACAAGGCTACCCACGAATCACACAGTAGGATGGGATGCTCCTGTCTTAGCTACTTTTAATATTGGTATGTCCAAATACCTGGAAAGAGGGGAGGAAAGGTTCACATGGCTTCGGGCACGCGTGCGTGCATGCGTGCGTGCGTGCGTGCGTGTGTGCGTGTGTGTGTGTGTGTGTGTGTGTGTGTGTGTGTGTGTGTGTGTGTACAGTCCATCACAGTAGGAAAGGCATGGTGACAGAAGTGTGAGATTCTTGGTCACATGGGGTCTTCTGTGAAGAGACCAGAAGAAATTCCAGATGAGGCTTGTCTATAAACCTCAAGGCACCTCGGCATCTTTTCCCCCAATCCTTTCTTCAGAGGAAACAAACCTGGAAGAAGACCTTTTGGAGGATATGATACCTCAGCTCAGTTGGCAGGGCTTGGCCAGTGCTGCTCTGTCCACCACATACCTCTCCATACCCCTGTCTAACCTTTCTATCAGGTTCCAGGAAGAGAATGAAGTAAGGACTGAGGCCAAAAGTGGCCCTCTTCTCCTTCACACTCTGGCTGCAGTCACCATGGGTCACCCGATTGGCCTTGGCAGTCTGGGCACTGTGTCCTTTGGGAGTGTAAGTGATAGTTTTAAAATGGTTTTTTTTTCTCCAAATTTTCATGCTTTTGGCATTGGGCAGGATCTTCTCCAAGAAGGCTTTAAACAGCTTTCCCAACATCATGGCCTTTCTCTCTTTTCTCTTTGTGCCAGCTCCCCAGACACCACCAATTAGTCAAACATCAGTGTTTGGCAAGCATGTCCCCAGGATTCTGGCACAGCCAACAGGCACCTTGTCAAGGCCTCCTGCCTGGCTTTGTGAAGGCCCTTCAGATGAATAAAAACAGCCCTCCTTAGCTTTCAGCAAAAGAGGCTGAGGGAGAGAAACTTCTAGGAATTGGAGGAAAGCCTTTCTTCTGAGGTTTGTTTCTCGCAGGGTCTATGGGAGGGAAGATAACGGCCTTCTGTTAATTTTCACCCCTTCTCATTTAGCTTTGCCATACAGATACCTGGAGCATCTGCTCAGCAAGATGAATATAAAAAAAATCCCTTGTGTCTTAATTCACAGGGCACCATAGTTGTTCTCTGTGCCACTTCCTCGATGCCTATAAGGCTCTAGACTAAATCCTCCCTGGACCAAATAATCCCCTTGGCATACTATCAGAGTCAACATGGCCTTGGTTTGTACTGGAAGATGCTTTGCTCACACTTTGAAGTTGAATCTGAATGCACCGCTTTGGTGATCTCTGTTTCAAAGGAGACAGTGCCTTGCCCTCTCTGCTCTGGGGCTTCTCAAGACATCCCTCTGAGGAAGGAGCTCCTCCACAAAGTTCCACTGGATTTTACTTCTGCAAGGAATTAAGGTGGACCCAGAAATAGTGGCCATTTAAAATGACATCTAAGTCAAGTATGGTAGTGTACACTGGCAATCCCAACACTCAGGAGGCTACAAGGTGAGATCCTATCTCAAAGGATAAACCACAGCACAAGAGCAGGACCTCACAGAAAAACAAATTTTGTGGGCTGGCAAGTCAGCATAAACCTGGGATGCCTTCAAATGCTCTCTGGTGTGAATAAGGGAATTATTTCCACACTAGCCAGCCTTCACTGCACTCCAGCTCTCTGAGTTGCACTCACTTTTCAGGACAAGCCTGCGCATGAGCCAAAGAAAGTGCTTGGTCCTGCTTAAGTCAAGAAGTTCTGCCACTTCTTCCCATGAACATGGCACTGAGGTACCAGAAGGGCCTGGGATCTTGACAGCAGACATCACTCCACCTGCCCAGCAACCCACCCAGTCATACAGTCCACAGTGATGTGCCCTTTCCATCTTCTTGGAAGCTTAAGCTAATTTTTTATTTCTGCTGCTACCACCACTTTGGTCTGTGCCATAGGTTATATTTTCTAACTGCAAATGTGATCATTTCTTTCAGAGTTCATCACGATCAGTGGCACATGCTCCGCTGAGCATACAAATCAGACCCCTTCAAGTGGGCTGCACCATTTCCAGCTGCTAGCTCCTCTTACTCCCTACAAGGTCACAAGAGCTCTAGAGTTGTTTTTCATCTGGGCTCTCAAAAGCCTCCAGACTCACCCCATGAGGGATGTCACATCCCCGGCCCGTCTTTCCGCTGTTCCACACCCACTTCCACATCCTTCCTTCCTCCCTCTCCACCTGTCAATCCCAAGTCCCCTTGCCTCCTAGCCTCTGTCATAACCCATTGAAGGGATATTTTGTTTTATGTGTATGACTCTTTTTTCTGCATGTGTATATGTGTACCCTGTGCATGCAGCACCCATGGAGCTCAGAAGAGGGTGTCAGATCCCTTGGAACTAGAGTTATAGACGGTTGTGATCCACCATGTGGGTGATGGTTGTGTCTGATTCAATCCCCCCAGACTAGCACATAACACAGAGCTAGCTGTGTACCCCAACCATAAAATTATTTTTGTTTCTAATTTATAACTTTAATTTTGCTACTGTTATGAATCACAATATGAACATCTTTGTTTTCTAATTATTGCAAGAGTCCTTGATCCTCAAAGGGGTAGGGACCCACAGGTTGAGAACTACTGCTCTAACAGCATCTGGTTCATTCCTTTCCCAAGGTTCTTGTCCACATGACACCTGTACAGACACACCTTCACGACCACCTTTGGGCAGTTATTCCATTGGTCTTGAATACTCGCTGTTTTCCTTGTGTCCTCCATGGCATCCACATCGTACAGTGCAGTGATACCACCATGATCCTGTACAGAGTTCCATGATTCTTGAAGCCCCTCCCTCTGTGTGCACTCTCAGCAGAAACAGCGTGCGGGATGGAGCAGACACATAGATACCTGTTGCTGGTAAGAACTCAGCAAACACGTGAACTCGGAAGGCTGTGAGGGCTTCAGAAAGACAGACATTTTCTCTGAACTCTGGAATGGGGAGGACAAAGTATGCTTTCTCTTGTCTGGAAGCTTGTTACTAAGGACAGCAGATGTAAGTCCAATAACATCTTTGTGCTGGCTAGGTTTATGTCAGCTTGACACAAGCTGACATCACCTGGAGAAGGGGACCTCAACTGAGAAAATGCTTCCATAAGATCAGGCTGTAGGCAGGTCTGCAGGCATTTCTTAATTCGTGATTGATGGAGGGCTAGCTTATTCTGGGTGGTGCTATTCCTGTGCTTGTGGTCCTGCATTCTATAAGAAAGCAGGCTAAGCAAGCCATGGGGAGCAAGGCAGCAAGCAGCACCCCTCCATGGCCTCTGCATCACCTCCTGCCTCCAGGTTCCTGTCCCATGTCAGTTCCTACCTTCCCCCTTTTATTTTCTTTCTTTTCTCTTCTTTCATTTTCCTTCCTTTCTTCTCAATCTCTCTTTCCTTTTTTGACAGTTCTGCAGATCTATGAATGAAATAACTCTTTCCTCCCAAGTTGCTTTTGGTCATGGTGTTTCATCACAGCAAAAGTAACCCTAACTAAGACATTCTTCTTACATACACACTCCCCTCTCCAGCCTTCCTCTTCTGCCTGTCACCTAAGAGCCACACCAGACCTTTGCCTGGTTTGTCTTGGATTACCTGTGGGATGGAAAGACAACCCTGGATCTCAGGAATTATCTTCTGCAATAGAAAGATCTCTTGTGTTCTGTTGATTTTTCACCCATCTAGCATCACAGGAACATGAACTTTTTTGAAGAGCTTTCTCAGAACATGTCATGACATTATGAAATAAACTAAAGTGAAAAGATTTCACATAAAGTACAATTCAGATTTTATCCTTCCGAGTCATAAAAGAAAACCTATTTATGAGGTATATAGATGGAGGGCAAGAGAGCTGACTCGTTGTGAAGGTGTTTGTTAGTCTGTGGGGCAAGTTGCCAAGCCTCTGAATTGAGAAAAATCTACTAGTTCAGCATGACCTTGGATCCTCATCTCCTTTGCTAGCCACGTGGATACGAGGCTTGTCAAGACTCACTGTAATTCCCCATGATGAAAGGTCCTGGTCAGGGCTGGAGGGATGGTGCAACAGACAGAAGCCCTTTCTGCCAGCCTGATGACTTTCATTTAGTCAGACCCACACAGTAAAAGGAGAACCCCAGGACATCCTGCAACCTCCACATGGGCACGATGACCTGCATGCTTACCCCTCAGTGCAAACACACACAGAGAAATACATGTGGCTTAAAAGTTTTGTTTTAGGAAAAATTCTTTAGATTATATTTTTCTGGCCAGCACCTCAACGTTTACTTTGAAAGTGCCTGCTTGCTCAGCCTGACTTTTTGAGGTAGTTCAAAATGAACATTTATAATAGGAGCTGTGCTAACAGAAGTAGGTCACCATGATTCTGCTGCACCTTTCTCCAAGCCCATCTCAACTGTCAGGGGATGGCCCACACTTGAACTCTCTGGAATATCAGAAACATATCACATTAGCCATACACTGTCAGGGGAGAGGACTAATCCACTGTGTCCTGTTAGCAAAATGCACCTTAAATACATTGAGAATTCCCTTCAAGTTTCAAAAAAATGTTCCTCCTAGTTACAAGCATCAGACTCTTCACTGAGGACTGAACAGCAAAATGCCATACACACAGCCCTCATCAGCCCTGGGCATTTCCCATAGGCCATGCTGAAGATATGATTTCCAAATTGTACTTTATATAGGAATGGGAATGAGAAAATTTCACCCTCTTGTTACTAAAAACGGCCCCTTCAAAGAAAATTGAGAATATTAATAGGTGCTATGCAGTAGAAAAGAGGCAACTGAGATCAATGCTTAGGTGTATGCCTAATGCTCTATCCCAATTCTGAGCAGGACCACAATTCTTCACTTTTAAAGTAAGGGACAAAGCATTTTATCAACCTATCCAGAAAGTTTCTGAAGCCCTCTGGAGGAACTCATATAACATATAGTCATGGCCCTCCTGGAAATCAACAGCCTACAAAATGGGAAAAGATCTTCACCAACCCTACATCTGACAGAGGGCATGGTCAAAATAAATAAAGAACTCAAGAAACTAGATATCAAAATACCAAACAATTCAATTACAAACTGGACTACAGAGATAAACAGAAAATTATTAACTGAAGAATCTCAAATGGCTGACAGATATTTAAGAAATTGCCCAACATCCTTAGTCATCAGGGAAATGCAAATCAAAACAACTGAGATATTATTTTACACCTGTCAGAATGGCTAAGATACAAACCACTGATGACAGCCTATGCTGGAGAGGGTGTGGAACAAGGGGAAAGTACTCCACTGTTGGTGGGAGTGAGCTTGGACAAACACTTTGAAAGTCAGTATGATAACTTCTCAGAAAATTGGGAATCAATCTACTTCAGGATCTAATAATATTGTGCATATACCAAGGGATGCTCAATCATACCACAAGGATACTTGCTCAACTATGTTCACAGCAGCATTATTTACAGTAGCTAGAACCTAGAAACAACCTGGATTCCTCTTAACTAAAGAATGGATAAAGAAAATGTGGTGCATTCACACAATGGAGTATTACTTAGCTGAAAAAAACAATGACTTCATGAAATTTGCAGGCCAATGTATGTAATTAGAAAATATCATACTGAGTGAGGTTACTCAGACCCAGAAAGAAAATATGGTAAGTACTCACTCATAAGTGGATACTAGATGTAAAGCAAAGGATAACCAGACTACAATCCATAGCTGACAAGGAAGACTCTAAGAAGGACACATAGATCTCCCTGGGAAATAGAAATAGATGAAATCTCCTGAGTAACCTGGGGGTGAGGTGGCAATAGAAGGGAGGGGTGATGAGAACATGAGGGAATGGGATGACTGAGCTGGGGGAGGGACAGAGTAGGAGAGCAATGAAAGAGACATCTTGATAAAGGGAAGCATTGTAGGGTCAGGGAGAAACCTGGTGCTAGGGAAATTCCAGGAATCCACAAGGATGACTGGACCTTAGACTACTAGCAATAATGGAGAGGGTGCCTGAGTTGGCCTACCCCAATAATCAGGTTGGTGAATATTCTGTCATCATAGAGCCTTCATCAAGTAACTGATGGAAGCAGATGCAGAGATCCACAGCCAAGCAGCAGGTTGACCTCAGGAATCCAGTCAAAGGGAGGGAGGAGGGATTATATAAGCAAGGGGTATTAAGATCATGTTTGGGAAATCTACAGAGATAACTGAACCAAGCTCATGGAAACGCATGGACTTTGCACTGACAGCTGTGGAACCCACATGGGACTGGACTAGACTTTCTGTGTGTGCGAGCAGTTGTGTAGCTTGGTCTGTTTGAGGAACCCTTGGCAGAGGGATCAGGACCTATCCCTGGAGCATGAGCTGATCTTTTGGTGTTCATTACTCATTACTCATGGTTGGACACATTGCAAAGCCTTGATGCAGGATGGAGGGGCTTGTTACTGCCTCAACTAAATGTACTAGGTTTTGTTGGTGCCCCAGGCTTTGCTTTATTCTTTTGGAGGAGTGTGGGGGGATTGGGAGAGGAGGCTGGGGTGGGAAGAGGGATGGGAGGGGGAATTGTGGTTGGTATATAAAATTAATTAAAAATTCTTAAATAAAATAAAAAAATCTATAAATCCTTATTGCCTGGACACAAATAGAAACAGGGATAGATAGGCAATCGCTGAATAGATGCCCCTTCCCTGAGTCTGGCAGATTTTACTGGTAACCAGTGACATTTTCAACATTTTTAAGTCCATACAGACTCTGATCCCACCATATGATGAATACTGAACTTCTGAAGAAAAGTGTGACAATGTTTCTGTGTGTAAAACATGAACCCTGCTGACCACAAGAACTTTCGAGACACTGCTATCAAACTGTGGGATCCTAATGCTGAATTCTGAACAGTTGTTCATTTATTCCTTACCCAGTGTCTAGGTTTAGCCAAATATCCCAGCCATATTAACACTCCAATATGCCTCAAGGTATGCACAGCTGTGTCAGAATCAGGCACCTCAGGAAAAGGAGTCCTCTAAAATCCCAAGAGGAATGGTGTGTATATGAATAAGATTACACTGTATTATATCTGAGAAGCAAATGCAATTACCCATGAAGAGGTTTTACTGATTCCAATAAAAGGACACTATTTTCTTATCTGAGACTGCAAGGTCTGGAAAGGATCTCCCAGGCACTGTCAGCAGCCTTGATGTTCATGTGTGCAGTACCGACAAGGCGATGTGACCAGTGGTCACCCCAGCTGGTGGCTAGTCTTCACTGATAATGTAAAGATTAGAATTGGACTTGGAATCATTGTGCAAATACATGCCACTGGGCCTGTCTTTAAGGATGTCTCCAGAAGGGTTGAACTGAGTGGGAAAACTCATCTATGATGAGGGCAGGGCCCTCCTACATTTTGGAGTCTAACAGTGAACACAAAGGAGATAGTGAGCTGAGGAGAAGCATTCATGTGAGTGAGACAAGTTGCCTCAAGTTACATTCAGCATGCCTTCCCACAATGGTGAATTATACTCTCGAACTGTGAGCTGAAATGGACCCTTCTGTTCTTAATATGCTTCTTATTAGCTATTTGCTCACAGGGATAAGCAAAGTAACTAGCACACACCCCTAGGGACAGGTACAGCAGGGCCTTCAGTGTCACATTCTGAACTTGTAGTAGAATGTATGCTAGACAGGTGTGGGTATGCCCATGTCCAGTGAACAGAGCTACTCATTAATGAACTGCTGCTTTGCAGACCCAAAGCTCAGTAGAATCTTATTCCTTATTTCATTTGTACATCCTAGAAACTGTCAGAGTAGCTGAGATAGCACAGAGGTAGCTATGTTCAACAGCAGAGCTCACATTTTGGCTTGTCCTGGACCCAGGAGCCTGTCATTTTATGTAGGAGAGAACTCTAAGAAAGCTGATCAGCTCTTAGATGAGTTTGAGGGTAAAAAGGAAAGAGAATGGTCTACCATAGCAAGAGCATTCACAGGGCTTAGCCTGTGCCTGTGGCCCTCTAGGCAGGCACTTCCCTGCCCAGGTGAGGAGCCCCAGTGCTTGGACTTTGGCAAAGTCACAACCTGTCCTCCTGTCCAGACAGACACAGGAAGAAGGTCTTTGCAGTCTCCACACCCATAGTATGTATCTGTGTTGTCTGCTTCTGAGGCATTTAAAATTTAAAGCATGCTTGCAGTTTCCTGATGGTCCTGACTCTGTTCCCACAAATGTGCTTGGACATGGAAGAGTAAGGTGAGTATCTGCTCAGTGAGGACCACAATAGGGAGGTAATGGCAGCACGGAGCTTCTCTTTAAAATGAGCTCGGGAGCTGTGCAATTTGGCTTAAGTAGCCTTGTTCCAAATGCTTCAGGAGTTTATTAAGGGCAATGGTGAAGGGTAGCGATGGAGTTTGCCATGAGATGGAGGGATATGCTAAAGCAGGTAGGCATCAGAGGAAGACAAGCCAAAGCGTCAGCCTGAGCTGCTTGCTCAGACTCCACTGGGACTTCCACATATAAGCTCCCTCTCCTCTGAAGCTGCCTTCAGAGCCAGCCTCTTTTCTCATTTCCTCCTTTCTTTCCACCTGTCCCTCCCCATGCAGGGCCTTGAGTATGCTAGACAATCTGTCTTCCACTGAACTCCCAGGAGCCAATTTCTAAGCGTCCCAGGCTGTTACAAAGACTGTAGGTTGCTCTCTAAAAACTGACAGCAAGGCCCTATGCTGAAGACAGCATTTGTTCAACTCCTTGAACATGGAGAGAGCAAGCTGATGCCTACCCCTATGTGTGAGCATATTTGGTACCTGAAGGTACTCTATACATTACACAAGGAAAAAAGAAATATAAAAACCAATCTGGCCATAAATCCTGTGATCACAATGCTGTCCTGCCTGCAAGCTATGCTAGGGCAATGGTGGCACTAAGTCCTTGGAAGTAACCAAACAATAACTCATTTGACTTAAGGCCTACTCCACAAGATGGAACCTATATCTGATATTGTTTGGATGACCAAGACCCTGAGACTAGATAGCCCAGGGACCTAGGGTAAACCTAAATAATAGTGGTCTAAAAGTGCAGTGCTAAAATGATTCTTAATGATATTCTGCTACACTCATAGATCAGTGCCTTGTTCAGAGAAGCTTCCTCCTGCAGCAGATGGGAACAAATACAGAGAAACACAGTCACACAATATGCAGAGAATGAGAGACCTTGGAACACTGAAACCTGAATGGGATGTCTCCATCAATCCCTCCCCTTAGGGCTCAGGAAACCGTGAAAGTGGAAGGAGTGTGGGACTAGAGAGGACGGGCCACCAGGAGGACAAGGCCTTCTAAATCAACATGAGCAAAGCTCATATGAACTGAGGCAGCAGTCACAGGCCCTGCAAGGTCTGCACCACAGAAGCTCTGAGAGCTGAGGAGAAGAGCTCGTATGCCCCCAGGCTTAACCCAGAAGCAAGCTGCAGTGGTGACCACTTACAATAAAAGTTTCACTGGGGCAGGCTGCATGCTCAGTAGCAGATGCCAACAGAAAATGAACTCAATAGCAACTTTGGAGGTTCCCTCTCTCATAATGCCGTGGCAGGGAAGTTCCCTTTATTAAGTATCTTATTGATTTTTATTATGAACAGTATATGTTATTTATATCGCATCAACAACAATCATGATGGCAATAATAATAATTATATGTTCTCTCTTTTTACTGTACAGGTCTTTTGCGTATATATTATGGCTTCCAGTTCAGCAATTTCATGAAATTCCTGAGTGTGTGAGAGAGTGAGTCTCTGGTTCTTGTGACTTCTCTTTGTCTCTTTTCCTGTTTGCTTCATCCCATTCTGACATGCCATTGTTTACTTTATCTTATTATATTTTATTATTATCCCTTTGAAGCCTGCTTGTTTTCTCATGAGAGACAAAAAGATCTGGATAGAAGAAGAGGTGGGGGAGGGACTGGGAGGACTGGAGGGAGGGGACGCCATAGTCAGGATATCCCCTGTGAGAAAAGAAAATCAATTTTTAATTAAAAAATAAATTCAAGCTCATTTAATCAAAGTCACTCTTACTTTGGTCTGAAAAAGACCTTTTCCTTGAGTGCCTATACTCCCGTCTGTATTAAAAAATGACATGATGCTAGAGTGAGCTGCATTGTGGAAAACAAATTTCTTATCTTCCCACACCTAAAATTACTAGAGTAGGGTTGGGAAAGAATTATTTTAAAATGTCCACTCCAAAGTTAAAATCATAAGGTTCTACCATGCTGTACCATCAAGGCATGTAAGTTTGCTGTCTGGAGGTTTCTATTACTGTGATGAAACACCATGACCAAAGGGTAAGTTCACCACTGGAGGAAGTCAGGACAGGAAGTCAAGCAGAGCAGAAACCTGATGCTGGAGGGCTCATGCAGAGGCCATGGGGTGGGGGGTGCTTACTGACTTGCTTCCACTGGTTTGCTCACTCTGCTTTCTTCTAGAACCAGGACCAGCAGCCCAGGGATAGCACCACCCATCACAGGCTGGCCCTTCCCCATTGGACACTAATTGAGAAAATACTTCACAGCTGGATCTCATGAAAGCATTTCTTCAAATGAGGCTCCTTCCTTTATGATAACTCTAGCCAATACACCTGGGTAACTTGTATGACGTGGGCAGAGAGGGCAGATGTGGTCATCAGCTATATATATGAGTATGAGGGAACCAAATCCTCATAACCAGAGTTTAAATTAAGATAAAATCTAAATAGTGTGAATTGATTGCAGCAGGAATTAAATATTAAATACATTATACTTTGCAGACTGTCAGCTTCATCATAAATCCTTGCCTCTCTTCATAAAGGGGCACATCAGTAGCTGACACATGAGTGAGTGTGTGCTTGTGTCCCAATAGTGTTTTATTGCTAAAGATATGTGAGTCAGGTTGGGTTAGCAGGTTGAAGCCGCTGCCCCCATTTTGTTACAGTGAGGTCAATATGGACACTACCATAGGTCACACATAGTTTGTATAGAGTCCCAAGGGCCCCCGTATTGAGAGATCAGTCTCCAGTGGGGTGACATGAGAAATGCCAGGCCTCATGGTAGTTAGCCAGGCTACCAGAGATGCTGTCTTGAGGAGGTCTGACAGGTCTTGTGAGCTCTGGTTAGTTTTCATAACAAGGTGTTCTAATATCAAGTGTGGCCCCTTGTTCTGGATCCTGGTCTTGCCATATGGCTGATCCCTCTTGTAAGAACCACCACCATAATGCAATGCCATCTGTCACAAAGTGACCGCTCCAGCTGAGCTCTGTGCCCTGTACCTACAGAACTGCCGGCTAAATAAGCCTCCTTTCTTTATCTTGCTTCTAATTCACTTACTATTACAGTCTCTCTCTCTCTCTCTCTCTCTCTCTCTCTCTCTCTCTCTCTCTCTCTCTCTCTCTCTCTCTCTGTGTCGGATCAGTGTGTGGGTGTGGGGTACCATGGTGTATGTCTGGAGGTCAGGGAACAACTTGTGGAGTCTATTCTCCCTTTCTCCCTTTACCTGGGTCCTGGGGATCAAACTCAGACCATCAGGCTTCCACAGCAGCACCTTCACCCACTGAGTCATCTCATGTGCCCAAATCCATTTTCTTTCTAAAGAGTCTAGCCACAGTGACTACCCTACACTAGTGACTAACAGGCACTCAGAGCCATACTCAGATACTGAGATCCCTTGTGTAAGAACACACATGGTCCTTGTTAGAGAAGCAAAGAATCAGGAGAAGAAACAGTTCTGCATGGGTTTCCATCCAAATCACTGAAAAGAAATTGCTTGAAGTGCTAAAAAATTAGAAAAACTAAAATTCTCCCTTAGAATTCACCTGAGCTCATCTTCTGTCCTGAGGCATGTTTTCATATGACAAGACTGTGAATGAATTCCACAGTTAAAACATGAAATGAAAGTTGAGAAAAGAATCAGGCTTTTGATTTACCTTTCCTCTGACAATGCTTTTCTTAGCTTTTCTTAGATGAAAAAGAAATGTCATATCACCAGTCTTCAGGAAAATGCAAATAAGAACAATTGCACACCTAGATGTCCAAGATTAAGAGACCAGATATGGCATGGCAAGGTAGGAAGAAAAATGGCAACAACAATAGTCTATATGACACATGTTATTCAAATTAACATGTCTCTCCTATGGCCAAGTAATCCATGGGTATACATATAAAAAACAAGTACCTATGTCCCCCCAAACTATAGCAGATACACAGATGTTTATGGTAGCTTTAATCATGATAAATTCAAACTGAAAACATCCCAAAATATCAAAGTGAGGAGCACAAAGATATAAAATAAAATATTACACAGCAATCTATGCAATAGTATATATAAAGAGTTTATAAGCAGGTTGGAGGCATGGCTTGGGAATTAGAGCATGCACCACTCTTGTAAAGGACCTGAGTTTGGTCCCATGCTGGGTGTCTTAAAACCACCTGTAAGTCTAGTTCCCAAGAGATCCAGATTCTCCTTCAGGCTTCCATTGGTACCTGCACTCAATGCACATAGAGGGCAAATCATAATCCATACCTGGATTTTCTGAAGCATTCAAAACTTGAAGTGCAAAGGACCCTAAATCATAGAAAAGGACAAGAGACAGAGAGACAAAATTCCTCCTGAGCAGGGGTGGGGTACCAGCCTATACTCTCTACACTTGGGAGGCTGAGGCAAGAAAACCGAAAGTTCAAGGCCAGCCTTTACAGTGAGTTCAGCACCAGTCTATGCTACATAGGGATTGAGTCTCAGAAGAATGAGGAGCAGGGGTGGAGTACTTGCTTGGGGTGTGTGGGGCTCCAGGTTCCATCTCAATGCCATAAACAGCACCAGAAGAAACTATTTAAAGAACGAGGAAGCTCTGGTGAGATGACAAGCATGTTCTTCAGATATGGCCAACTCTTGCTGGACAGAGAGGAATAGCTCACTCAGCTCTCCCCATTCCTTCTACACAATCCCTTTTCTGTAGAATCCATAGCTGAGGTCTACAATGTTAGCACCCATAAGGCTCCTAAGTGTCTTTTTGAAGAGATCATCCTCTTTCTCAGGGTAACAGATGTAGTGGGATTATGTTATGTTGCTACTGTTTCCTGTCATTGTAAATATTTGTCCCGTCTATGAGTTTAATAAAAGCTGATTTGCTAAAGGCAGAGAGAAAGTGTGGGCAGGGCTACCAGGCTAAGTAAACTTGGGAACATCTCAGAGCAGAGACAGACACCAGACAGAGACACCACAAAGCCAACAGAGAGACAACACCGATGACAAGAGATGATGCAGAGAAAAGAAGCTGAAATGCTGCTCTGAGAAAAGGTACCAAGCTGCACGGATGAACAAGATGGGTTGAGTTTAGATGAAGGAGCTTGCAAATTATATGCCTGGGCCCTAAGTCAATCAGCATAAAAATAATATAAGCCTGTGTGTGATTATTTGGGCCTAAGCAGCAGTGGGGCTTTGCATGTTTCTGTGGGGCTGAGAGTGGATCCAAATCTCTGGTCCAGGCCCAAAAAGTCTGGGCCAGAGACCTTTTTACAACAAACAGACATTCTCAGTTCCACCACAGAGATTAGTTTTGCATTTTAATCTTCATATAAATACAATCCCAGAGTCCCAGAGACTATTTATCGCTTCTGAGCTTGTGCATTCAGGATGCTGTCTGTCTTATCCATGAAGTTGATTCTTTTCCGCTGCTGTGCACATTGCAGTATTTGACATGTCATGGTTTATGATCACTTCTACTGCTGAGGGACTTATGGGTCTCTGAAAGTCTGGCTGGTATGGAAAACTTACTCTGTGTGTGTGTGTGTGTGTGTGTGTGTGTGTGTGCGCGCGTGCGCGTGTGTGCACACATGCACATGTATGAGTTGGTATACCTATTCACTCATTTCTATGTACTTAGGAGTAGCATCCCTGGTTACATGATCTTATTTGTCTTCAGAGAACAAGGCCAAATGATTTTCCAACATTTTGCCTGATTTATATTTCCTCCAGCTATGAATGAGAGTTTTGCTGATGTCATCTCTCACCAGCTCTTGTCTTGTAGATCTCTCCAGGGTAGTTTCAGTTGATGACATCATGCTATAATAAGAACACATAGCCATCTAGAAAAAACTATTAATGCTGTCTAAAGACCTGGGCATTGTTATCATCATGAGGACTCTGGAGAAGGTCGTTTCCAAGTGTCTGCTAGTCCAGGAGCCCAGCAGGAGCCCTGCTGTTCTCTCCATGAACTAACTACTGGCAGCATGAGTTACTAGGGTCAGGAGTTCATATTAGGCAGCCGGGTCTCTGTCTTAGTAGAGTTCAAAGTCCACAGGTTCCACAGCCAAGTTTACACTCAGCTAAAAATTGCTCCCACACAAGGAAACAAAATGGGATCCACTCCCTCATTATATATATATATATATATATATATATATATATATATATTTTTTAAACTTTATTTTATTTATTTATTTATTTGCCTTGGTGTTTGCCTGGAACTGGAACTACAGACAGTTGTTAGCTGCCATGTGGGTGCTGGGAATTGAACCCGGGTCCATCTGGAAGAGCAGATGGTGCTCTTAACCGCTGAGCCATCTCTCCAGCCCCCCCATTATATTTTATATTTGATTCCCTCCTTGGCATCATTAAACCTGAAGTCAGCTGGCAATGGAAACAACTTTGGTCTTTTCTGAGGAAATGTACTCCTAAATGGCTTCATTTTGAAGAGGCATTGAAGTTTCTCAGCATTGTTTTAATATTTAAGCAATGCTGTAGAATCAAAACATGATTAGAATCCAAACCAAGTGATGGGGCAGTTCTCTTCCCCATAAATAAAAATAGACAATGGATGTGTATTCTTATACCAATATCATTTCTGTTCTTCAATCAACTTGAAAATAAAACTTTCTTTTTTCTTTTCTTTTCACCATGAAAGTAGTATACATTGGTAAAATAGGACATTCAGCAGGAAGCTGGACCTTTTCTTGAATAAGCACAGTGCTCGCTATCCCTGGTTCTAACATAGAACATGCCTGCCTCTGCTCCCCCAGCTCTTCAGGCAATTGCTCGTCTGCACTTCGCCTGGAAAGGTAGAGCATGGGAGAAACAAGCTGAGATAACCAGTATTTTACAGTGCCAGAGTGCGGGAGGGCTCAGTGCAGTGCCTCTTCAAGAAGCCATGCTCTAGACTGTGCTCTGTGCATGGATTTATTGAGCAATTTAGGTAGCCACCCTCCAGAGAATTGCTGTCACTGTCACTGGAGAAGGTACTTACAGTGCGTCCTTCTCCACCCAGAACCCAGTGGCCACGGAAGCACTCGCGGCTGCTTCTCTCATGGAAGCATTTGTTTGCAAACACAGGCCATCTGCCAGCTATTTTAGAGGCACTTGCATATTTATCCAGCCAGCTCTCTGTGCTGAGGATTGTCTTTGGGCACAAGGGTTTTTATCAACGTCTATTTAGAGCAGAATGAAAAATAGCTCAAGATGAAAACAGTATTTCCAGTCAAGAATGAGAGCTGCTCCTTCCGTTTACAGGGTGGATATTTTATCATTTTCCCCCTCTCTTACTCCAAAACTGCTGGCCACCTTTCTTTAGTGTCCAAGTTTAATCAGTGCTATTTTCTTAGCAGAAGTATAAAATAATTGCGCACTCAAAAAACAGATTTGATGATGCATGTGGGCACATGCATTCATGTGTGTTGACATACAGTTTTAAAAGGAAGTTTGTCTTTCCTGTGGGCTCTATTTATTAGATTTATTTGCTTCTGGCCACCATGGAATATGTACTGTGACATCATTTCACTATGTAGCTTCCAGAGAAAGAGGAAGGCAACACTGGGCTCACTGTATCAGTGAAGCCTGAGGTTTTCTTGAATTTACACTTGAGATCTGTGTGATGTAAATCTCCAGCTTTTGAGAAGCTGACTGAAAATCTCCTGATCCATATCCCTAATTTAGAAGTGTTCTCTCTCATCAGCTCACCCCATTTTGTGCTAAGTATAAGGCCCTGTGCTCAGACTCCTTTCCTACCCTCCTGGATTAGCGCTGGCACAAGGGGCAACTATGGGAGGAGTTTATTTTTAGCATACACACACACACAATCACACACACACACAAACACAATCACACATACACAATCACACATGCAAACACACACAATCACACACATACATAATCACACACACACATTCACACACAAAAACATGCATGCACACGCACACACACACACAAACACAATCACACACACAATCACATACACAAAATCACACACACAATCACACATACAAACACACACAAACAGTCACACACATATTCACACACACAAAAAAAAACCACGCACACACACACCTCCAGGATTCAAGAACAAGTTTGACTCTGAATGTCATCTCAACAGAGGTGTCAGTAATATCATATCATGGAGAGGAGGGAGTGACCCACACATGTACCCTGTTGCATTTTATATGGATTTGCCTGAAGTGGACACTTGTTAACATGAGGTAGAGGAAGCCCAGAGAGAAAGAACACAGTCAGGCTATTGGAGGGAGAAAGCCCAGCACACAGACCTTGAGGTTATAATAAATGTGGAACACATTGAGTTCTGGGTACATTGAATGTGGCAACAGAGTGACAGTATGACAAGACTGTTTCTCTTGGACATGCCTTGAGGGCTGTGCTGGGTTCTTCTAGTGCAGAGACATTTACGATTGATCTGTGAGCCATGATGAGCTCACAGATCCTCACATGGTATCAGCTGCCTTGGGATGGAAGCTGTGTCATGGGTCGGGCTACATATTACTTCACTTGGTGGGTATAAAGCTAAACCTCTGGGGCAAATTTAAAACTCAAGAGTAGCTCTTGCTGTGAGTACCTGGCCCATGGGCAGCCAGAGTATTTGTTGTTCTGGCCATTCATTTACACTAGAGCTGATGGGATGTGCTACTCAGTGGGGGCCAGGCTCTCCTAGTGCTGACCTCGGTGTCCACCCTGTAAACCTGTCTACCCCTCATGACAGCCACAAGAAGTCTTCTTATCCTCAGGCTGTAAACTAAGAACCCAAGGCCTGGCCCCAAGACATTAAGGAATTTTCCAAGATTATACAGAGTTGGGTGGTAAGCAGGAACCTGAATCTGGGCTGCCCATGTCTCTGCTGTATGACACAGAACTGCCTGGTTGTTCCTGGAGTTAGAGGCATACTGCAACTGGATGTTCCTCAAAGGTCCCACATTCCGTCATCAGCCGGAAATCCTGCACACATGTGCCCATCATGACCCTTGCTTATGTTAGCATGGGCCCAAATCCTTGACGATCCAACAATAAGACCTAGACCAGAGAGATGGCTCTGAGGATAATGGGCATGTGTGAATATAAGGAACTGAACTTGATCCCCAGCACTTACCTAAGAGGTGACAGTGCCACATGAATGTAATCCCAGTGCTGGGCAGGTGGTGACAGATGCTGGAGCTCACTACCCAGGTAGTTTAGTCAAATTGCAAGCTCCAAGTTCAGTGATGGATCTTATCTCAAAGATAAGATGGTGAGCAAATGGGGAAAGACATCATCTTCAACTCTGGTCTCCACATTCATGTACACCAGTATGTACACAATTGCCCAGACACACATGTGTATACAGACACGAGCACACACACATGCTTACATGCATACCAGGCAAGATCCCTGCTCATCCTCAGGTTGTGAACTGCTGTGGAGATGAAGAAGCCCCTGCAAGACTGAGGTGGCCCTGTGAGGAAAAGGCCAGCAACCACAGAACTACAGCCTCTGGCTCAACCTGTTTTAATATATAAACCAGGACTTCTCAAATGTGAATTTTTCCAGCACCATCTTCACGGTGAGATGAAGACGGAGAGCCACACCTAGGATGTAGTTTTCAATTGACTTTATTTACTTGCTGCTTCAATAAAATGCAGAGGAAGTGCATGCACTGCCACTACAAAGAGGAAAGTAAGATTATTTGCCATAAGTTTAAAAAAAAACCCAGGTTCTTCAGATCAATAGCTTATTTTAATAAATAAAGTTTAATTGGAAGAAAGCCACAGTCATTGCAAAGGACTCCAAGGGATCTGCCAAGCCTATAATATTTATCTCTGGCACTTAAGAAAGTCCACAGGCCTCTGAAGTAGATCCAAGTCTCAGCTGGGTTTCCCTGCCCTCCTCCGTATGTTAGTGAGATCGAGAGAGAGAGTAGGGATGAATTAATTAAGACTGTACTGGCATTGTTAAAACTAAAAGCTTACATGAGTACCACACAGGGAATAACTCACTGTGGGACCCACAGCTCTTCCAGGCAGGTTCACTGTCTTGAGTTACAGTTTCGTTGTGTGCATGAACTATGGTTGGAGAAATAACAGTGGTAACCTGTGATTTGGGGAATTACACCTCACAGGTAGATGGAATACAGGAGAAGAGCATGCCAGAAACTACATCACTGGAGAAGTAAAATGTGCTGAAGGAATCCTGGGCATTGAGACCGCCAGTGTGGCTTCAGGGAGGGTGACTGTTAACTTCTCTGTTAGCTTGGCTGGGTGTGGAATCATCTCAGAGGCACACTTCTGGGTGTATGTGTCTGTGTGAGAGAGTATTTGCAGAGGGATTTGTCTAAGGTGCAGGTGGGCAGTCTCGCCCTCTGACTGGCGTTCCATACTCACTTTAAAGGGGACAAAGAGAGAGAAAGGCAGCTGAACGCAGGCATTCTGGCTCCTGCTTTTTTATCTGCTCAGAGGTGAGCAGTCAGCCTCCCGCTCCCACGATTCCAGGTGAAAGCTGCTCCCTTCACACTAGCTTTCCTGCCATGATGGAGTGAGTCAACCTTCTTAGACTGAAAGGCAAAATAATCCCTTCCTCCATTGAGTTGCTTTCTGTCAAGTATTTGGATGCAGCAAAGACAGGAGTAATGCCAGCAGCTGCTGGACCTCAGGGCAGAGTGCCTCTTCCTCTCCTTTGTCTTCCTCGGGATGATCCCTGGTCCCAGGAGGCCATGTTTCAGATAAGGTACTCAGTGACCTTACTCGGCACCAGGCTGCATCAATGCTTTCCCCTGCTGGTTTCTCAAAGAGGTGACTGCATAAGCTGTCCTGGGAAGGGGGACCAAATGTGCACCGGATGTGGCTGGGAGAAGGGAGATAACGGCAGGTCACAAGATTCTGCTGAGGGAGAAGGAATGTACCGGTAGAGCCAAGAGAGGAGGGTGGCGGAGGGATGGAGGAGGTTCAGCCTCCACTGTCAGGGGTAGTTTCCCACTAGCTGAGACATTCTAACTGACTCAGGAAGAAGCAGATCCCTGGAGATGGGTTCTAGGACACTCAGATATTGTCCCATTATTTGGTTATACATGTAGGCAGCTCCAAGTAAATGAGCAATCTGCCCCTTGGTGTGCAGAAGCCAGGGAAGGCAGGCATACCCTTTAGTCTCTTTTGACTCATGAGCTTTGCTATCGGTGCTTTAGTACATTTGGGACTGTCAACCAACCCAGCATCATTACCAAAAAACTGAGTAATGCCTCTTCAGGCTGTGGTCATAGCCACAGACAGCATGAAGCTGTCACCCCCCACAAATGGTGAGAAAGCAGCTGTGTTTAGCACCTACTGTGTGCCAAGCACAGCATTAAGTGCATAACTCCCCCCCCACACACACACACTTGTGGACTATATGGCCCTGCAAGGTGCAGGGGAGTCCTCAGGTCGGGGCAGCCTCTTTCACTCTTTGGGACAGTTAGAAAACTGATTGTTCAAAACACCCCAAAATCCTTTGCACTCTTTCCTGCTCTGGCCTGCTCTGTAATAGAAATGCCCCATCTTTCTAAGATCAGGCTGACCCAAGTGTCCCCTCTCAGGAAGAAGGCAGTGGTGAGAAGTGCAGGTAAAGCTGAAGGAATAGCCATACTTCCTTCACTCTCAGATTCATTGGGCTGCAGCCCCAGTGTGTGGGCAAAAGACGAGTGCCCGGACAGAAGGTGCATTTCTACTTCCTGGACAGTCATAGGTAGAGATCCATCTCCCAGCTTGTCATTTGCTTTTAGGGTACAAGTGGGGATCAACAGGCCATGGAACAAAGGGTGGGGTAACTAATGACTCATTTCTGCAGAGGAAAAAATCTGCAAAAGCACTTACAAGTGGAGTGGCAATGCAGGGTGAATGAGGAAATAAACCAAAATTAGCAAGACATTAGCCGCCCTGATGATGGTTTTTATGGAAATTCCCGAGTACACAGGGAACCTTACCATGGGAATTTTCTTGTTATTAGACCTGTGAAATCCAGCAGGGGAGCCAGTGGGCACACGAGGAAGATTTGTGCACCACTGAAGGTGGTCATGCTTGGGGTGCGGATTTGTTTTAAGGTGAATCTGCATGGGGAGGGGAGGCTCATGTATGAGGCATTGGCTAAGGTAAGCTTGCCCTGGGGTTGGTCATATTGCATATATACCTCAGAATTTAGAGACTGGGTAAGGAGGCATCTTTAAGTTCAACACACCTGAAATGAAAAGGCATCAATGAGTGTTTAGGGATTCTAAAATCTGAAGATTATTCAATTGTTCGGTTTATAAATTCACTTATGAAACTGCTACAGAATGAAAAGAAAAAATATTAAAAAAATTACTGTGACATAGAAACTAAACTCTGTGTGTGTGTGTGTGTGTGTGTGTGTGTGTACACAAAATCAAAGATGTTTAGCCCCTTACTCAAGAGCATGGGCTACCTAAACATGGCCTCAGGAAGCCACCCAAAAAGGAAGTCTCCATTAATCTGTAGCTTGTAGTTTTGTGAGTGTGTTGCTGGCATGAGGTGAGGGTCTCTGAATAAAAAGACAAGAGGCCATGGACACCTGGCCATAGGCGGGAACACACTACTGACCCCAACCTCAGCATAAAAGTCACAGCTCTGCATGACCCTCCTTCACTTTCCTCACACCCTCCTAATGTGTAACATCCCCTCTCCTGTCAGTGAGCAGTTTGGTTGTGGATGTTTGGTCCAGGCATTCCCTGAACCCCACATTTTCCCACCTGAGTTGCCCCATCTAGAAAGAGCTAAGTTCTGCAGGAAGCCAGCTCTGCTCAACACTTTTTCTCTGTTTAATGAGACATTGGAGGAAGGAACTTGTAGGAACAGTCGTCTGCTTAGGATTAAAAGGATCTGTTCAAAAGTCAAGTTAAGCCATGTGTGAACACTCTGGCTCCACTCTGGACCCTGGCCGGTTTGTGAATGCTGACTGAACAGATACCCACCCAGACTTCTTTGTGTTGGACAGCTTTACAGCAGGTAAAGCCAGAGAGGGGTTAAAGGTTATCTGTAAAAACTGGCCAAAGTGCTTAGAAAAAGTGACTCATCAGTGCTCGGCCCCAAATACATCACTACCATCCACTCCAGGGCTCAGTAAACACTGAAGAAGAGGATGGAAAGAATGTGAGGGCTGGAGGAGTGGGGTGCTGTGGAAGCTGGCTGGCTTCTAGACCTGACGTGGCCGTTACACCCCAGAACTCTAACTGCCACAGCAGCCGCAACTACCTGTAAAAGATCTGAACCAGCCTGGGCCATTGATACTTCATCATTTACAGGGAAAGGGCTCATATAAGCTCACCATCCTTTCCTAAGGAGCTATAGGCCCTTAATGGTGGTTGGGAGCGGGGAGGCATATTCTTCAGCAGTCAGCCACTGGTAAGCTGCCCTTATTCAAGTAAATACAGCCTCCCCCATGCTAGTGCAAGCCACCCTATTTAAAGGCGTGAGAAGGAGAGGGACTTTCTGGGAAAAGTTTGGTGGGTAGAAGGGGCTATGAACTCTACCTGTCTGTAGCCAAGAGACAGAGAAGTGATGTTTTCCAGAGTTTATGAACAAAGTAGATCCTTGCACAGAAATATGATAAGTATGTGGGTTGTGAAGGTGTGTGCAAAGCACTATGGGAAGGTATGGGCTGGGTTCAGGGTTCTTCCAAGAGGAAAGAATGTAACCACAGACTGCAGTTCATTGGGAAGAGGGATTGGGCCAACAGAGGCTCAACTTTGTAGTGTAGCACAGGTGAGCCTGTGTTGGAAGAGGCAGGTGCTGAGGAGACAGAGGTGCTGTAGTGGCACAGGAGAGCTCAGGGCTAACCACTTGGAGGAGCTGGCCTGTCACAGCAAGTGGGTGTGGGTGTCTGACAACCAGAAGCCCTTGCTGATGCTTCCCTGAGCTACTCTGTTTCATCATGACAGTTTCTAAGATGTCACAACCTACACAGACAAAAGCCTTTTCTAAAAATTTAAGTTCTTAAATGGCTCAGACTGTAAAAAATAAAAGCTTTGCTGGGGTATGGCAGCCATCTTCCAGTAACTTCCCAAATACAAAGGGAAAGAGGAATGATACCCTGTATGCTCTCCAGGCCTTTTAAGAAATGTGGAGCTGTTCCTCTGGAACAACTTGAAATACATGGAAATCTACAAGAGGATGATACTGTAAACATCAAGGGAATTGGCAGTGTTCAAAAAGGAATGCTCCCAGTGTTACCATGGCAAAATTGGAAGAGTCTACAATGTCACCCAGCGTGCTGTGGGCATCATAGTAAACAAGCAAGGTAAGGGCAAGATTCTTGCCGAGAGAATTATTGTACGGAGTGACCATGTCAGGCACTCTAAGAGCTAAGACGGCTTCCTGGAGTGGGTGAGGAAAATGATCAGAAGGAAAAGGAAGCCAGAGACAGGGCACCTGGGTTCAGCTGCAGTGCCAGCCTGCCCCACCCAGGGAAGCACACTTTGTGAGGACCAACAGCAGGCTGAGCTGCTGGAGCCATTCCACACAGATTCATGGTCTAGTGTACAAAAGAAAGTAAAAGTCCTAAACTGTGAAGTAGTTTCTTTAAATAAATAGATAGATAGATAGATAGATAGATGGATGGATAAATAAATGAATAAATAATAAATGTGAGCTTTGGCTTAATGCTCTGAACTTAATGCACTTAGACTTGTGTAAGCAACCTACCAGTCAATCTTACTTTGTAGTCATGGCAAGGGCAGTACCATGTTGAATCTGTCACCATGGTGAACAATTAGCTGCTACTCCATATCTGAAGCATCCCTGACATCTCTTTACAGTCATCCTTACTCACTGTTTGTCTTTGTGGCAGACTTTCACACAGTATCCCAGGCTAGCCCAAAAATCACTGTATATTAAATAGCTAAGCAACCCAAACTGGCTGTTTATACTGATGCTGAGGATAGGCAAGGACCCTGATGTGTATGCTGTTTTTATACATTTCTTGTGTTTATTTAAGGCCTGGTCTTAGAGTCCCTGTGAACCCACCCCCAGCTCTTTCTACAGCTCCGTGCCCCTTTTCTTCAGTGGCTTCTCTGAGTTTCGGTAAACTCTCGTAGCACTTTTAGAATGGCTGCTGAAAATCGATTCTTCGCTGTCAGCATTAGCACCCTCAAATGCCGTGCTCCGACAGAGGACTGTAAAAAGGCCTCTCTGACCCTCCAGCATTTACCATGAGACGGCTGTAGACACAACCAGAGTGCTTCAGTAATGTACGGAGGAGTACTTTTTACTGGCAAATCCCTTTATACATTTAAAATCAAATTTGATCTATCAGAATCAAATTTTCACATGGTATTCTAGGGAATACATCTCTAATATAGAGCAAGCAGTGTACTGATTGTTTTATTAACCACTGGCAATAAAACAGAGTAGAAAGTTTAATTCAGAATTTTAAAAGCCATTTTTTATGGTGTACAGTATATATTTCAGTTTGAATACAGACTTTATAATCAAACTACTTGTACTATGGCCATCGAGAAGGCTTGGGGATAAAGGTGCTAGATGTGGGCCTGATAACTTGGTCTTGAGTTTGATCTCTGGTACCTACATGGCAAAGGAGAGAACTGACTCCTACCCCTACTAATTTTCTTCTGGCCTCCACTCATGAGCCATGAGAGGCAAGTGAGTGCACATTGGAGAGCGCCCATGCCTGTGAGTATGTGCACACACGTGTACAAAGTGGGGATCTGGAGGGAGGAAGAGACAGGTAGATAAATAAATGACATGTCAAACCTCCTCCTTCTGAACCCCACACTGTTCTCGTCGGTTTGTGCTGGGCTGCGTGTGACGACTAACATCTCTGAGTCTCAGTTGCCACGACGAACAGAAAAGCGGGGAGGGGCTTCTAACTCACTGTCTCCTTGGGCTATGGGGAGGACCAGTGGGGTAGAAAGAGGGATTCCCACATACACGACAGCCTTGGGTCCAGTCAGCAAATTAACAGATAATTGAAAAAAGGTGGGGTTTACACAAACAATAGTTTTATTCATCCATAAAGAATGAAATCATGTCATCTGAAGGAAAATGGATAAAATTTGACATCATCATGTTAGCAGAATAAGTCAGACTCAGAAAAACAACCACAACCACATTTTCTCTTTATATCTATATGTTCGTCCATCCGTCCATCCATCTATGCATTCATGTATCTGTCTATGCATCTATGTATCTATCTATCTATGACATAAAAGTAAAATGGAGACTATTTAAAGTTTAGTTTTTACTTTTAAAATTATGTGTATCTGAGAGTAGGGTTGCCCTCACATAGGCCCGAAGGTGGCACTGGAACACCTGTGGCTACAGTTCTAGATGTTTGTGAGCTACTGTGACGTAGGTGCTGGAACATAAGAACAGCTCTCTCATAGATGAACTATGTAGGACAATGACGTGAACCAGCAGGAGGGAGACTAGGGACAAGAGTGCGTGCACGAGTGTGTGCGTGAGTGTGTGTGTGTATTGCGTGCATGAGTGTGTGTGAGTGTGTGTGTATTGCGTGCATGAGTGTGTGCATGTGTGTGAGTGTGTGTGTGCATGAGTGTGTGTGAGTGTGTGTATGAGTGTGTGTGTGCTAGTGTGCGAGTATATTGTGTGAGTGTGTATGTGTGTGTATGCATGAGTGTGTGTGAGTGTGTGTGTATTGTGTGCATGAGTGTGTGCGTGAATGTGTGTGTGTATTGCGTGCATGAGTGTGTGTGTGTGAGTGTGCGTGTGCATGAGTGTGTGCATGTGTGTGAGTGTGAGTGTATGTGTATGCATGAGAGTGTGTGTGAGTGTATGTGTGTGTGTGAATATAAGAAAAATATAGATATATTCAGAAAAATGTTATAAAATTAATCATTTTGCATAACTTACTTATGCAAGAAAATAAAAAGCATTTAAAGTGGTATCTAGAACTTAGAAAGAACCCTGTGAGTTGACTAACACTGCAACAAATTATTAGATTTCTTTGGTCCCCACCAGACATAAAGAATGAAGAAGAGCAGGTGTGGTGGACATGTCAGCACTCAGAAGATAAACAAAGATTAGAAGGCCTTGAGCTTAAGATTGTTTTAGCTACATAGTGAGTTCATGGTACGTATGGGTTTCATGAGACCCAGTCTCAAAAAAGAAAAAAAAAAAGAAAGGAAGAAAAGAAAAGGAATTAAGAAAGAAAATCAAAATGAAGAAATGAAGAAGGATGGTCTGGGATCAGCACTCTGGAATCTGATGTCTGTAGGAGTCATAATGTGATGTCAGTTCTGGGGATGAATCCAGTATCTCAAGCATACTAGATGGGGCTTTTCCCCACAGCTATACTGTTCACTCCTGTCTTTTTGATTCCATGCTAAGGGACAGTTTCTTCATGCTTTTGGCTCACCTATTTAGGTAGAATAAGCCTCCATCCTGAGCCTGAGGGGCTGGTATAGGACATATACCAATGACAACAGTGTGTACTCTATGTATGTGTGCATAAAAGGTGTATGCCTCAAATCAGACCAACAGGACCCAGCCTAGACTGTGGTGCCATGATCATGGTCCAAGTCTGTTTCCCTCCCTCCCTCCCTCCCCCAGGAAGGCAAGCCTGGAGCTGCTGGTGACCATCCTTGTCAGTCACAGGGAATAGCTTCCCCTGTAATAAGGTGACATTGGCGCACAACTATGGAATATTTTTTTATAAACCCTTTGAGCCAGTGACTCATGGACTTTAGTGATCTGCTCTCATTTTCAGCTGAGCCACTTGTCACGTTCATCCAAGTGACAGTCAGGCTTAGGCTTTTCACCGATACTCAGTTTCCTACATACCAAATCCAAGATCTCTTGGTTCATAACAGACCTTGTAACCACAACAGGATTATGGATGGGGCGCCTGGCTTTCTGTTTCTCACCCTTGGAGACACTGGCCATATGTCAGGCCTTCCCCTGGGGAGCATCTTGCATAGTAACTCTAACAAATCCACAGGCTGAACGGGGTATCAAAGCTGCCAAGAAATGGGGTGAGGAAAGGAGGTGAGCTTCACCTGGAGACCTGGCTCTCCTCCTTCCACAGGAAGGGATTGTGGCCATGACCTGCTGGTCCTTCTGAGTGTTGGGGGGCTTAGGTGTCAAGCAAGGGAAACCAATCCCCAAGATCCTTTTTCAGTTCTAACATCCAGAAGCTTCTATTACTCCTGAGCTCCTCTTCATTATGTATGGGGTGGGATAATTGATTACAATTCTCACATTTGTCTGCTTCCTTCTGTTTCAGCTTTAAAAATTCTCTATTAGACTCTCAATTTCTGTACTCCATGTACTTATTTCCTCTCCAATTTTCTTCTAAGAAAAACATATTTATTTTTGTATAGTTGGACATAATGATCCTATTTTCTTCCCATTTCTATATTTTTAAATCTAATTAAGGTGATAAGTTCCTTCGGAGTTGAGGCTGGAGTTTTCCTGTGGGTATAAACATTAGTTTTTTTAATTGCCAACTCGGCTGTTGGTTTTGACAGGAAAGCCGGATATTGGTTTTAAGTAATACAAGCAAGGAATGGGTCTTCAGCCCACATAAAATAAATATAAAACTACTAATTTCCCCCAAGTTTACCTCTGACCTACTCATTTATAATTTTAGCTTGAGTTGAAATCCTCTCATGGAAATGCACATGACCTTCACAGGACAGGACCCAAAATGAAGAGTCATCAGGTGACCTGCCAAATGTCACCCAGGCAAATAACATGGCCTAGGTGTTAACTCAAAAACACAGAACATCATGTGATGCACCCCTTCCCTGTTGTGTTACAGTGTCACTTATGTAAATAACATGGTCATTCAGGGTCATCAGGCTCTTCCCAACAGGGTGCAGGGGTGAAAGGTCAGTCCTAAGGCAATTGGACAGCAGCTTCACAGTCCATATTTCTTGCTCTCTGGATAGATCAAGTGTCTGGACACTGTTCTCTGCAGACAGCTCCCCAGAGGGAATGATGCACACACAACCCTCACACTGGCTGCCTAGCCCAGCTTGCTCTTGGAGATTCTATGTTACCTTGATAAACAAAATGAAACCAAATGGAGGCAAGGCTCACCGGGTTGACTGCACTACAGTACAGGGCCACTGTGAAGTTTACTTTCTGTCACCTGCTTCTCCAATAGAAAAATGCCCACTTTGTCCTGAAGATGAGTTCTCCCGCTCACATGATTTCTTGTTCACATGCTTTGGGAAGAATAGCACATTTGTCCCAATGTTCTAAAATCGAGTTTTGAATTGTGTGTCTTGTGACTGGCCTAGGTCCATCCAGTGAACTGAGCACTATGGCTGGGAAGGACAGCCAGTGGGCATAAGATTAACTGTGTGGATCCCAATCCCTAACAGTAGACACCCAAGAAACCAGGAGAGGGTGGGTGTAGGAACAGTGTTAAAGAATGTGTGACTCCTGAGAAACAGCCATTGCAGTTTCTGGCACCAGCAGCAGAAGAAGCAAGGCACCCTTGGAGCAGTGTTACTAGCCACTGGGCTCTTTCCTTAGCCCAGGCTTCTCCTTAGGACTATGTTTCCCACATCTAATCTCCAACAGAAGTCTTTGGTTCACAGAAAAGCTCTTCTAATGCACAGTAAAGTCACGGATTAGTTAGGGTTCTTGGTCTTTTGTCCCAAGCGCAACTCTGGGTCCCCAGATAGCACCTTGCCTAGTGACTCATCTACGTTGGGCCTTCAACATACCTCAAGGTGATGGAGGGAACAAAAGTCGCCATGCCATTCATGTCTCACTTGGGATATATTCCTGAGTCATCTTAATCCTGCTGCCTGGGTCATTCACCTGGAACACACCTCTGTGTTTTTTTGTGGCCTACAACCTAAGCCATCCACCTGGGACACATTCCTATAATGTTTTAGGCCTGCTGGTTGAGCCATTCACCATCACATTCTTTTCTATGTATAAGGATCAAGGGGAAAATATAATAAAAAAATCTGTATCTATGATGTCTGTTTACATTAATGCACAGTCAATCCCCCTATTATCAGATGTTTATGACACAATGCATGGTTTTTAGTTTATTTAAATATTTAATATTTTTGCTATTCTTGTTGGTAAGAAATGCCTTAGAAAAGAAAAGCTAGTCCAACTTGAGAAAAAGCTGACAGTGTCCTCAATGCCCAAATGTTCCTTGTAAAACAAATGTACACCAGATTTCCCATCTACAAACAGGCTGTTTATACTTCCATTAGTCTTCTAACTTTTCATCTCATTCATCCTCGTGCTACAAAGGCCATTGTTCCCAATGTCTACACAAGGGTATAGAGGGTCATTGACTATCATCACTGGGCCCTACCAAGTCAGGACCTGTCAGGAATCTGGTTTTCAGCAACTATCATTCAAGCTTGATCAGGAAATCTTCATGGTTATCCTATTATCATGTTGTCTCTGTTTATATCTGCCCATGACAGCATGTCATTAGTGCTACATTTGAATGTCACATGTTAACGTTCTTCATGATTTGATCTTAGAAACTGAGCAAATATATTTATAGATAAGTTAAACAGGAGAAGCACTCATGCTTGAGGGGGCACTTACACTCTTTGGACATTCCCACTTCGAAGCACTTCTGCAGGCGGCAGTACTGGCATCGATTCCTGGTGACTTTGTTAATAACACAATTTTTATCTCGGTGGCAAGTATAGATCATGTTCTTCTGAATACTTCGGCGAAAAAAGCCCTGCATGCAAGAAGATGAGTGGAGAACAAGTTAGCTGCATCTTGGGCTGTGCCTACTAATAAAGGGACCACTACAAAACCCCAGACTCTAGGTCTAGAGAAATGGCTAGAGAACTAAGAGTATTTTTGTTCTTATAGGGGACAGAGATTCTATGTACAGCACTCACATCTAGCAGCTCACAACTGCCTGTAGTTCCTAAAGGACTCTGATACCTTCTTATTTCTTTCTTTGGTAAATGCCAAAAACCTTTTTAGTCAAAATTAGAAATGACTGTTAGTGTCTTATTAAAACTAATACCAAGGTGATTTGCTTAGAGAACATCAGACAGAACTAGAACCCACACAGGCTTAGTTAGCATAGCTGGATCTTTGGCCGGCCAGAAAGCTCTGGGGAACCCACTACTAAGGAAACCAGCACATGAGGCCTAACATTTGCCAAACACACATCATGCAAGAGTTATGAACCTCTGAGAAGTCTTCTATAGGTTGTGATTGCAAGCATATGATATGATTTCCATATCATTACCATTAAGGTAATAGTCTAATCCACAAAGTGAATGTTTAGTATCCCAAATTGAAAACAAGCTAGAAAAATACAGTTCTGCTCATTAATGTCACATCAGAATGGCCCTGTCCAGCCCAACAGACACCCTTTTTTCTAGAGAGGGTATTAGAAAGCTGATAATCTTTTTAAAGTCTAGTTTAAGCACAGAAAATTTCTGCCCAAGGAAAAATAAGCCTTAGGAATATTGCTGAATTGCCCTGTGGGAGACAACAATGAACCCTGCACTACTGTGGCAATCGTTTCTTTTTTGCTTTCATTATGTGTCTGTCACCATTATCATCTACCATTCTACTTATTTATCCACCACCTATCTACATTTCCCTCCTGTCATCCCTCTATCCGGCACTGCCATCTACTCTTCTCATTAATAAACTAAATAAAATTTGTATTTGATTTTATTTACATTTGCTTGCTGAGTGATTTATCACTGTTTTCTAACTTTTGGAGAACACTTTGATAAAAGTGACAATATATCCTGAATTGTGCAAAACGTTCATGAAAAGAGGCAGAGTTTAGGCTCAAAAGCCAGAGCCTCCTGTCTTCCCTGCCCACCCCCCATTACTACCAGACAGCTCTGCAGACATGATTAATGGAGTGCTGCTTGTTCTAATCAACATGAGGAAGCAGCAGGTGATAAATGCTTATCTGCCATCTTGACTCTTTTATAATGGCCTGGTAGAGAACTGCTGCTCCTAGCATTAGGAGTGTGGAGCTCTACCCTACCAGTTGCCGTGGGATTTACAACCACTCTACAACCATTTTCTTGAACATAGGAAATATGTTGCGCAGAGCACAAGTCTCCCATGTGAGCACAACCTTGCCTGCTGTCAGTTACCTCAGCGGGAGCCTGTGTAACACCCTTCATTGATCAATTTATGAGCCAAGAACACTCTCACAATGAATGTTGTTTAGGATTTTCACACCTGTGCTCTAGGATTCCAGAGTCTAAATAAACATATTGTTATTGGTGTGGTTTAACTGAAAATGCCTAGAAATCTGGTTTAAGATTGTCATGTTGTCAGTAGCCCAGACACATACATTTTCCAAGAAAACATGGTTTATATTCCTACCTCTGGTGTTACAAGAGTGCTCAGAATCCAAAACAACAGGTTACATATCTCCTGGAGCCTGAGAAGTGCATGCTTCTGTGTCAGAACACCTTTTCCAGAACTTTGTGCATCGCCATAACTTCCCAGAAGTATTAACTCAACATTAAAAAAAATCTTCCATTGCTCCTTGGCCAGGAGGAATGTGATGTAAGGAGACGGTCTCTGTGTGTGAGGAACAACAGAGGCCAGGAGATACACGTGCCCTTTTCATTTATTTAAAACCAAATATTCAGTTCAGCATTTTTTATTTTATTTTATTTGTAACTGTAGAGCACAGGAAAATGACACTGGGATATTCAAGGGAAATTAGAGAGAACAACAGAACATTATATCTCATCAGTTCCCATCAGTGTGGCTCACAGTGACAGAAATTAAATAGGACTTCTTGGTTTTCCAGATCAGGCTTTGGCTGGGTGTCAGCTGGTCTCAGTTTCAGGAAATCATCCCCAGCATGATGGACCCCTTGCTGACTATGACACCTGCTGGGAGGCATTTTGATCTATGTTTTGGGTAAACAGGGACTGTCTGCAATTCACATGAAGTTTTGTGGCACTCACATCTTTGTCTCCTCTTACTGCAGCCCATCAGTTATGGCATAAGCCTCATCCCTGGGAGAGACCTCAGCTTCCAGCTATGTGGATGAGGAGGAGGCCAGAGCCCCAGGCCACTGATGCTCTAATACTATTATGTAGGTATGTAGGTTGACTTTCTACTTACTTTAACATCATTTAAGATAATTGCTTTATCTCCAGTTCCCATGGGAAGCCACCACCATAGAAGACCCAGTGAGCCAATATTCAGATAGAATCTCATGCCCCTGGACACTAAATCAATAGAAGGTATGAAAGCCTGGTCAGCCCATTTCTTGATGAGATGGGATCTGAGTGAATATCTTGGGCACTTCAACATTTGCTGAAAGAGTTTTGTTTTGTTTTTCCTTTTTGAGAAATTCTAAGGAAACATGTTTCTTATCACTTGACTCAATGTGATTTAAAGCCACATATATATCTAACTCAAAATAAAAGGCCTCATATGATTGGACTTGGATTTAAAAATACAGGCTTTTGAATTCTGCATATTATAGTTCTTGAAGCAAGTAAATGATAGACACCTATAGACAAAAGACCAAAAGAGGACTATGAGAAGATGAAGAATCTGGTTGTATCCAGAGAAAGAAAGTAGAGGGTAGCACAGTAGAAGGGGTGCCTTGCCTCTGCCAGTAGCCTCCTCACTGACCCTGTGACTAAGCAGATCACAGCCCTGTACAGCTGTGCTCAGCTCTTCAGTCAGGGACTGGAGGATGTACCGACATGATCTTCTCCAGCTGCCCCATCCTATGTCAAAAATGTGTCACTGTACCAGAGTGAAGAGCAGAGGCAGCGTCAGAACACGAGGGAAGGAGATATTGTTCTGAATGAGCAAGAGTAGTAGCTTCTCCTATAGCGAAAAGCTTAAAGGTGCCAAGGACTCCAGTGACATTTATTAACCACTCTGCAGAGAGCTCCAAACCTGCTCGGACTATTCCTATCTCACCCATGGGCCATGGAAGGTTATTGCTCTGACTTCTGTTATCTGCAGTGCAGAAACTACTTTAAAACAAAAGGACCTCAAATGTCCTCCTATACCCACACCCCTAAAATTCCAAATCCCCTCAATGGAAGCTTGCATTTGCTCATCCAGAAAGTACATGGTAATAAGTACCTGCCCCTTCCTTCATATTTTGTCATGTGAAGGTGAGCCATTTTCTTTCCTCTAACACTTCCAAATCATGGTCCCTGAGCCCCCATCCACCCGCCTCATCTTTCCGACGCAGTCATGTCTAACAGTTCTCACCCTCTCCCACAGAGATTCTAGTCTACAGTTCTGAATTAGGCTTTTTAGTTCAGTGTATATGGATATGAATTCTGACTCTACCACTTACCTTTGTGACCTTGCGCTAAGGCCTCTGACTGACTTAGGCCTCATCTGCAAATAAGACTAGGAAGTTCCTACCCTTGAGATGAATATTGTCAGTATCAAGCACAGCACATATTCCATATAACAGGAGCTTGGTGAGTGATCATTTCTTGTCATTGGAAAAGCCCGTTTCCTTATGGGAGAATCCACACACACACACATTCTGTAATTAAAATAATGATTCTTTAATGGGAGAGAGCAGTGCTGCATTCTTGCGGGTGAGGCTCTCACAGTTGCACGAGCTGTTTCTGTGTTCATTTGCTGAATCAGTGACTTCATGTTGATCAGCTGGCGTGGATGGCTAGGCTGTGCCACAGTTCTTTCTCAGTCTGTGTTGTGGGCTGAATATAAAATGTTTCCTATGTTTTTGTATATTTGAACACTTGGTCCCCATCTGGTGGTGCTGTTTGGGAATGTTCTGGAAACTTTAGTGAGTGGAGCCTTAGTGGAAGAAGGGTGTTACTGGGATAGGCTTTGGGGTTTTATAGCCTGGCTCCACCTGCTCGTCTTTAGATGCTTTCGAGCATAGATGCAGTGTGACCAGCCTCCTGCTCCTGCTGCCATGATTCCTGGCTTCCCCACCAAGATGAACTCTATCCCTCGGGAGCTATAAGCTGTAACAATCCCTTTCTTCCTTGTTGTCTGGATACTTTGTCATAGCAACAAACAAAAAACTAACAAACTCTATAAAAAAATTATGACAAGTGAGCTCTGTTAAAGATGCTTCAGAGCAGTGTGGTAAGAACATGATACCTGACCTCAGCTAAAAGCCACCATAGCTTAAAGTTAGAATTCAACAGCAACACAAACTACAGAAAGTCTCCAAACTCATGAACACTAAACAACTCTCAACTGAACCACCTCTGGGTCAAGGAAGAAATAAGAAATTAAAGATGTCCTAGAATTCAATGAAAATGAATTCACAACCTACCCAGACTTACAGGGCACAATGGAAGCAGTGCTAAGAGGAAAATTCATAGCACTAGATGGGAATGTAAAGAATATAGAGAAATCTCACAGGAGTGACTTAACAGCTCAGCTGAAAGCTTAAAACAATAAAAAGAAGAAGCAAACAAACTCAGAAAGAGTAGACAACAGGAAATAATCAAGCTCAGGGCTGAAATCAATAAAACTGAAACAAACACAACAATACAAAGAACCAATGAATCAAAGAATTTTTTTTGAGAAAAATCAACAAGACAGACAAACCCTTATCCAAACTAACCAAAAGGCAGAGAGATAATATCCAAATTAACAAAATCAGAAATGAAAAGGGGGACATAACAATAGATACCAAGGAAATCCTGTACTCCACAAATCCTGTTTTTCCACAAAATTGGAAAAACCCAAAGGAAATGAGAAGTTTTCTGGATAGGTACCTGTTGTATTATGTTTCTAACCTGAACTTTCTAGTCCTTAAAAAAATTAAATCAAGACCAGATAAATGACTTAAATAGACCTATAACCCCTGAGGAAATAGAAGCAGTTATTAAAAGTCTCCCAACAAAAGGGAAAAAAAAGTCCTGGGCCAGACAGTTTCAGTACAAAATACTACCAGAATTTTAGAGAAGAACTAATACCAATACTTCTCAA
The DNA here is from genome assembly GCA_004025045.1 of Sigmodon hispidus. Classification (NCBI taxonomy): domain Eukaryota; kingdom Metazoa; phylum Chordata; class Mammalia; order Rodentia; family Cricetidae; genus Sigmodon; species Sigmodon hispidus. The sequence continues at coordinate 222,785 of PVIH01000668.1, forward strand.
ATTGTTCCACACAATAGAAACAGAAGGAACATGCCAACCTCTTTTTATGAGGATACAGTCATCCTAATCCCCAAACCACACAGACTCAACAAAGAAAGAGAATTACAGACCAATCTCCCTCCTAAACACTGATGCAAAAATACTCAATAAAATACTAGCAAACTGAATAAAAAACACATCAAAAAGAATCATTTACCATGATCAAGTAGGCTTCATCCCAGAGATGCAGGGATGGTTCAACTATACAAATCTGTCAATTCATCCACCATATAAACAAACTGAAAGAAAAAAACCCACATGATTAACTCATTAGATGCTGAAAAAGCCTTTGTCAAAATCCAGCACATCTTTATGATAAATGTCCTGGAGAAGAAATCAGGCATACAAGGTAATACATAAACACAATAAAAGCAATATGCAGCAAGCTGACAGCCAACCTCAAACTAAATGGAAAGAAACGCAAAGCCATCTCTTTAAAATCGGGAACAAGACAAAGTAGTTCACTCTCTCTATATCTATTCAATATAGTAATCAAAGTTCTAGCTAAAGCAATTAGACAACAAAAGGAGAGAAGATGATACAAATTGGAAAGGAAGAAATAAAACTTTCACTATTTGCAGATGATATGATAGTGTACATAAGTGACCTCCAAAATTCTACCAGGATCATACAGCTGATCAACATCTTCAGCAAGGTACAAGATTAACTAAAAAAGTAATCAATATTTCTCCTATATACAAATGGTAAATGAACTGGAAAAAATCAAACAAATATCATCCTTTACAATAACTACAAATAATATAAAATATCTTGGAGTAACTCTAACCAAGCAAATGAAAAACCTGTATGACAAGAACTTTAAGTCCTTAAAGAAAAAAACTAAAGAAGATATCAGAAAAACAGAAACTCCCATGCTCTTGGATAGGTAGAACAATATAGTAAAACTGGCAATCTTACCAAAGCAATCTACAGATTCAATGCAATCTCTATAAAAATTCCAACATAATTATTCACAGACCTCAAAGACCAATACTCAACTTCATATGGATAACAAAAAACCCAGGATTAACAAAACAATTCTATACAATAAAGAACTACTGGCGGCTTCACCATTCCTGACTTCAAGCTTAGAAATAAAAATAGCTTGGTATAGGCATAAAAACAAACTGTGGATCAATGGAATCAAACTGAAGACTCTGAAATTAATCCATACACTATGAACACCTAATTTTTTGACAAAAAATCCAAAAATATATAATAGAAAAAAAAGAAATTATCTTCAACAAATGGTGCTAGCATAACTGGATGATGGATGTAGAAGAATGCAAATAGATCCAAATCTATTACCCTTCACAAAAGTCAAGTACAAGTGGATCAAAGACCTTAAACATAAATCTAGTTACACTGAACCTGATAAAAGAGAAAGTGGGAAATAGCCTTGAACACACTGGAACAGGAGACCACTGAGAGCAACAAATGGGGCCTCCTGAAACTGAGAAGTTCTGTAAGGCAAAGAACACAGTCAATGAGACAAATGTCAGCCTACAGGAAAATATCCTCACCAACTCTACATCTAGCAGAGGGCTAATCTCTAAAATTTAAAAAAAAACTCAAGAAAGAAGACATTAAAATACCAAATAATCCAATTAAAAAATGGAGTACAGATCTATACAAAGAATTTCCAACAGAAGTATCTCAAATGGCTAAAAGACACTGATGAAGTACTCAACTCTTTTAGCTCGCAGGAAAATGCAAATCAAAACAACTGTGAGATGCCATCTTACACCTGTCAGAATGGCTAAGATCAACAACACTGGTGACAGCCTATGCTGGGGGGGATGTGGAGTAAGAGGAACACTCCTCCATTGCTGGTGGAATTGTAAATTTGTACAGTACTTTTCGAATCAGTATGTTAGTTTCTTAGAGAACTGGAAATCAATCTACCTAATGATTCAGCAATACCACTTTTGGGCATATACCCAAAGGATGCACATTCTTACCACAAGGACATTTGTCCAACTATGTTTATAGCAGCATTAATCATAATAGTCAGAACCTAGAAACAACCTAGATGGCCCTTAACTAAAGAATGAATAAAAAATGTAGTACATTTACGCAGTGGAGAATTATGTAACAGTAAAAAGAAAAAAATGACATCTTGAAATTTGCAGGCAAATGGGTGGAACTAGAAAAAATCATCCTGAGTGAGGCAACCCAGACCCAGAAAGACAAACACACTATGTACCCACTTTTAAGTGACTATTAGACATAAAGCAAAGAATAACACAGGCTATTGTAACCACAACCCCGGAGAAGCCAGTCAACGAGGAGGAACCTAAAAGAAACATCCATGAATCTCCCTGGGAAGGATAAAATCTCCTTAGTAAATTGGGAGCATGGTAGTGTAAAGGGAAGTGGAAAGAGTGCATGGAGGAAGCAGATGGTAGAATTGGGGAGGAAACCTGTGATGTTGATGGATCAGCTCATTCACCAATACTTGTGTGTAATACCTGATTTGACCTTCGCTGGGCAAGACAGTAGACAGGAAATCCTTACTCTAAGGTAGTGGCACCATCTCTGGCTTGAGTCTAATCATCACTCAAATATCATCAGTTGTTTGTGAGGGTCACACTGTGCTGTTCTGAGAGTGATCTGTATCTAGCTTTATAGCTCACAAGTCAGGCTTAGATGTGTGGTATATATTAAAAGACAGGCACCAAGAAAAACCTTTATTTTCCAGAAAAGCAGTCTGGCATTGTTTTTTAATCACAAAAAACATTGGGTCAGGAGAATATCACCCACAAATCACTACGGGACCTGGTGGGGTTAGTTTTAATTGCTAACTTGATCCATGCTATAATCTCCCGGGAAAAGGGCTCAGTGAGGCATTATCTAGACCAGGCCAGGTTGGTCTGTAGGGGTTCTCTTGATTGGTAACAGATGTGGGAAGACTCAGGCCACTGTGGGTGATACCATTCCCTAGGCAAGGGTTCCTAAACTGAGCGTGTAGAATGTGCTGAGCACTAAACATCCATAGAATCATTTCTCCAGTCATGGTCTATGGGTGTGGCATGATTAGGTGTTTTATGTTCCTGCTGTCCTGACTTCCCTGAAATGATGAACTGTAACTTGAAACTGACAGCCGAAATAAACCCTTTATCCCTAAGCTCCCTTTTGTCAGGACATTTTATCTTGGCAACAGAGATGAAGTGGAACAAACCCACATGTGTGAGCTGAGCTGTGCCCAATTATTTCTATACCATATAAAGTCCAAAGGAAAAGGAAAGATCCAGGAAACTCATGTGTTTTGTTCCATCATAAAAAGAAAAAAATTCCAAGTCCATTTCAATCCAAGAGTAGTCTGGTAACCACCCAGGTCATGGCTGCTGAGGGCAGTAGCAATGGTTCCTATTCCCAGACCTGTCACTAGCAGGAGGGGACCGTGGGATAATCCCTTGGCCACTCTAGGAAACAAGGTTTCAAGATCAGGAAACATGCTGCCTTAAACAAACAGAAAATGTGCTTGGTGGATGGATGCCCATCTAGACAGCATCTGGGAAATTATTAATAGCAGGCTGAGAAGACAATGGGCAAGAAGCGGGGAGAGAGAGGGAGAGAGAGAGGGAGAGAGGGAGAGGGAGAGAGAGAGAGAGAGAGAGAGAGAGAGAGAGAGAGAGAGAGCACAGGAAAATGGAGAATTTCTTTCTGAGGCAGTGTGCATGGACCTATGGCAAAGAAGACTCCAAGCCAGCCAGTGTTGGGATTGCCTGTGACCAGAAGATGGAATAATATAAGATCTGATTTCTGTTCCACAGAAGGAAACCCAGCTGCCCCAGAAGGAGGGCCATATTTATCTGTTTTTAAATAAATAAATAAATAACTTCCTGCCAGGACTTGGTTCTAGTCTGGGAATTTAGCAGACATGAATGAACAGCAATATAAGGTAAGTGGAAGGCCGGAGGGCAGCAGAGAAGGTTTCTAGAAGTATTCATGGTGACAGCTCATAATCTTCACCAATAACCAGTGTGTCAGCTCCAGCACTCCTTACCAGACACTTCTATGGCACATTTAACATAGAGAAAAAGGATTCTGAGAGGCATCCAAAGCAATCATTTTAAGGAAGGCTGTGCTGGCCAACTCAGGCAGAACACTGTTTCTACATGTAAACTAATCTTTCTGGAAGACCAGATTACAACATTTTCCTGAATCCTGTCAGATGAGGCTCCTGAGAGATCAAGTTCCTCTAGACCCTGCGGGCATCACTCTCAGTCCCTTTAACCCTGAGTAATTAAAACTCCCTGTGATTGGCTACTGAGAAGGTGGCCTTGGCTCTGGGCCAAGAGTCTGAACTTGTACCAGTGGTGATCAAGGCTCACAGTTACAGATCGTGAGCCTCCCAGGAATGAATGATACAGAGCTAGGCTCACAATGCAATTTACTCTAGAGCAATGGGCTACTGGGTAATTCATATCAACAACAACAACAAACTCCAGGAGAGATGACCCAATTGTATTAAATATTTTAAATTAGGTGAAAAAAATGCATTTTCCCCAAAGTAATGGTAATAGATGATTAAGCCTCCAGAAAGTTTAATTATCACAATATTATTCTAGTGGACAGGTAGCAATTCTCTAAGTTTGTGACTGGACAAAAGTCCCAGCCTGCTAATAATTAAAATGGCTGATCTTTAAAAGTGTGGTGAGTTGTGAACGTGTGATCTCACAGGCTGCACAGGTTTATGCCACAGAATGTCTTTAGAGAGACAAACATTTCCATGATGTTCTAGGTTTTCTCTCTCCTGAGCACATAGGCTCCCCTGCTTGACCTTATGGCGGTTACAGGACTACGGATCAGACAGAATTAAGTTGTCTCCACAGTCACACTGACTCTCCTTGATTTCCTTGAGGTAGGTACCTCTGAGAAATTCCACTACCTCAGCAAGAGCCACAAACAATGCTTGCAGAGCTTCTTTGATTATGGGCTTTATTTCCTGCCGAGGGGGCTCTGGGAGGCCAGAGCAGGGGGAGGAGTAGACATACTAAAGTTTTCCATAGTTGCATAAAATTTTCTTCCCAAGACTAGGGTAATGAGGTAAAACTCCAGGAGGGCTCAGAAGCTTACTGGTGACCTTTGGATGTCCCTGACTGTACTTGAGAGTCACCCAAACTCAGAACACTTTCAAAAGAAAGTGGAGGACACGGATGAGGGTAGCAAATGGATGAGCCCAGGAAATCTAGTGTATCAGGAACATTTTCCAAAGACGACACCTGGGAGGACATTCATTGCTTCCTGAGAGCTTGAAGATGAAGATAATCTATGGCATGGGATAAAACATCTTCTAAAATAAAAGCATTCACTGGGTTCACAGAGCACTCTTCGAGAATTTACCTTAAACCAATCAAAGACTTCTATTTGCTGGATTACATGGGTCAGTTCTTCAGTGCTCTTGCACAGAGCATCCCATAGTTACCAACTTATTATCAAGGTTACATTAAATAGAGCAGGGCAAGAAGCCAATGAATTTTAAGCTTTTAAATTCTCAGTTATTTTACTAGAAAAAAAAGTATAGCTCCTTAACTAAAACCAGGAGCAAGTACTTTTTCCCAGCCTGCCCCAGAAGTGAGTGACCACCACCACCCTCTAGCATCAGTTATAAAGCTCTTCTGTATTTTAACCTGTAAATTAAAGATTCCAGTCTGGATTGTGAAGGAGGGGACAGGAATGTCAGGGGAAGGAGATAGAGTTAAAATGCACTCTAATATACTTCAAAATTCTTTGTCAAAGAGCATGAATTGTAAAACTCCTAAGTCTGGTATGCAGTGTACACCATCAACACAGGCAGGGCTCAGCTCTATCATAGCACTTTTGATGATACTGAATATTGCCATGGCAACCTCACACAGCACATAATTCAAAGCTTTTTCACAGACACCAATAATTATGATGGACTTACAATGTTTTAGGACATTAAAGACCTAAATTAGTAGAGAAGAAAATGACTATCCACAATTTGATGGGCTTTCCCCCTCCTGTCTGAAGTGGATTGGATTTTCAAGGCCTGTCTGGAGTCTTCCTGGTGTAATTTTTCTCCCTGACTTTATGCATGATTCCATCCTAAAGCTGAAGGGGAGAGGGAAGAAGTTTAATGCAACACGAGGGCCAGAAAAGGGAGACAACTTAGGCATTGCCATGTGTACCATCAAAAGGTCAGCAAGTGGGGAAATAACAGAGGGATTCCGCTACTTGCTATCAGCAAGTATCACTCTGATAGAGCAGAATCTCACCACGTTTATATAGAAAATACTGACGGAGACCCCACTTCCAAAATGGGAATCTACCCTTGTATGGAAATGTCATTTGGCACTGAGTGACAATCTGACATAAGAAGGCAGCATCCCACATCACAGCCCTAAACACAGAGGTAGTCAGTGAGAGGGGCAGCATTGCCTGCCACTGGAAGCCCCTAGTGCCTTTGGCCAGTAACACTTATGTAGGCCGGGCACACCGAGGGAGAATCTCTCTACACCCATCTTTGTGGTCTGTGGAACGCACAGTGCAAACTCCTTATCCTTGTTCTGTGCATCAGGTATACTTATGCTCCAGCAGAGAGGGGGAAGGATTCAGGAAGCCATGATCTTGCTCCCAGCCATTGACACAGCCTATTGGGACATTCACAACAGAATACCGCCTTGTGTCATTGCAGGTGGGACACCATCAACTCTGACACCGGCATAGATAGGCAAGACCAGCATAAACCCAATGAGTGAACAGCCACCAACATTTCTTTTCTTCTTCTATTTATTTAAATTAATGTTTTAGGTTAGCACAGAGATCTAAGTTTCATCATGGCAGCTTCATATAGTTGTGTTATTTTACCTTGTTTCCAGTTGGTTCCCTTTCCCACTTCTCTCCCCAGAATGTTCTTAGTATAGGAAAAGGAAGCGGTATTTTCAGCAGCAAAGCTCCAATATCATAAATTCAGACAGAAACGCTAATTCAGTGATTTATTCTAACTCCCCTTCTCTCACATCAAATTAGCAAAGAGCTGGGCTGGAATTCCACCCACAGACTCCCCTTTCTTGATCTTTAACATTAAAGCAGCTACATTATGTCAGCACGAAGCCAAGATTTGAGATCAAATAGGCCCCTGATGCAAAGGTAAAGTTCTTTTAAACGCCATGAACTCGCCTGCAATGAGCACATTAGAGTCTCCACCTAAGCACCTGCAACAGAAAAATGCACTCTTGGAGCTACCGTTGTTTCCAAGACCTTCAATTTTACATTTGTGGATCTGACTCTTGTAAGACAGCGGTTAGCAGAATACACAGAATTAATTTTTAAGTGCCCTCCTTTGCTTCCCTTTCTAGCCAATTCTTGCTGATACAGAGTGGCTAATACAGCAGAGGCCAGGGCTGAAACAGGCCTGCCTGCTCATGAAAGAAGCACCTGCCAGCGAGTCAGGCTGCTCTCTAGCTTGCAATTAAAGGCCACCTAATGGATGTAGGGGGAGCTGTTTTATTTTCCCTGACAGAGCCCTTATTTTTAAATTCTCAACTTCATTTTCAAAAATTGATGCTTTTAGACATAAAATCGTTTGTGTGTGTGTGTGTGTGTGTGTGTGTGTGTGTGTGTGAAAACTTGCACATTTCTCCATCTCCTAGATCAAAACTGTATTCCTCCACAGCTGGGCTGCACAAAGCTTTGGGTGGTCCAGGACAGGCCTATTAAGGGATGACAGTCCCTGGTATTAAAGCCTGTTGTGTCCCAGCTCCTGGGTAGGAATGCTGTCAGGATTTCTGAGTGCTTCACCCTACTTTTGCTCTTCAGAGATGATGGGCCTAGGGACCCATCTTCATACTTCTGATGGTCTCCAGAAAGACAGGAAGACAACATGGATGGGTGTGCTTCTTTTGAGCCCTGGGTTCAAATGGACTGGGTTATCTGAACCATATGCCTATTGTGGAGTTTGGGGATTATTTTCCTTAGAACAAACAACACAGAACATTTCTTTGGATGTGGTTGGCTTTCTTCCTTGGAACACACACATTCCCAGCAAGGTTATTTCTATCCAGTTTTCTCCAATGGGTAATTAGGAGATGTTCCCAGGCCGGTGGAGAAAGGAGGGGAGCCTCCATACATCACAAATGAATTACACGAAGCAGCAGAGGGCTGAGCTGTCTTCTGAGCACAGCTTAGCCAGGCAGCACTGTTTTCAGACTTGGGGGACCTTGAGCAGAAAGTCTCCTGCTGCCAGTGTGAGGTTCTGCAGCTGGATAGATCCCTGCAGCCCAGACAAACTCCTCAAGGCAGGAGAGGAGGTACGATGAACTGCCCTAACTCTGTACTGACAGCCCATGCATTTCACCTCCAGTTCCAGAGATGACTTCTGGAGGCAAAACAGGATAGCCTAAGACACCCTAGTAAGCATCCCAGGTCCCATACCAGTGTCAGGCAGTCACCCAAAAGATAGGCTACCACCTTTCCAAGAAAAAGGAACCCACAAGCAGAAATCCTTCTGAAGGAAACCTGAACTTATTTGTAATTTTAAACTTCTAAATGGCATTTATGAGCTTGCTTACTCAAAGCATTTCCTTTAATTTTTAATTTTTATCTGCACAGTGCTCCAAAAATCACTCCAACGTGACTTCTCTCTGCCCACCTTGTTATCTTAATGGGGGAAAGAAAGAGTGTCCTGCTGGTCAATCCACCTCAGGTGTTCTCATTTACAGACAAAAAAAGGAAGGATGTAAATTATTTACAACCTATTGTATCTATGTGTATTTTGTATGCATTCACAACGGGCAAGGGAAGCAGATTATTTTTCACTTTTAATTATGTTGGTATCTTGTCTGTTTCCATAAAAGCAGAAATAGCGGAGGCTGAGGCAGGAAGAGATGAGGTGTGCCATTTAGGGAAAGTGACTGAAACACACCATTACAAAGAAGCCCAGAGCTGCTATGAGGCTTGACATGTACCTGCATCTTCATGTATGAGAACATGGTTGCCTGCCTCCTTTTAGAAGTAGACACAAGCCTGGGATGATGGCTTTCATCTGTAATCTGTAACTCAGGAGTCTGGGCAGAAGTGTTATGAGTTCCAGGCCCTGCTCAATCTATGAATGACATGATACTTTCCATCATATCTAGGCATGAAAGAGCCACAATGTGAATGAGAAGGGACTCACCAAAATACCCTCCCCAAAATTCCCTCCTCAAAAAAACCTAAGTCATGTCATAGAGCAAAAATCAGTGAGTCTTGGGTGGGTGTGTCTGACAAAGTGGAAAGAAAAGATTTAGAGCAATTATATATATATATATATATATATACATTTATAATATAGCCACACACATATAATAACACATATACACATATTCACACATATAATACATTTCTTATCCTGAATCAGGAACCTGATGGAATAGGGCCAATCACAGAAAGCAGGATTACAGCTGGAAACTCAGGATTTAGTTCAGTGCCTTCTCCTAGGTAAACATCTAAGACTGTCCCTTTGACAGGCACGAGTATACTGGATATGCCTGTGGGTAACCCAAAGCACCTAGCTGTTACTGAACTTGAAGTAAGTCTTTAGATTTAGCAACCCTAGAGTTTGGACAGGTGAGTCTATCGTGACTGGCAGGCACATAAGGATGATGCCTGGAGAGTGGCCTGCATGTTTGTCCCAGATCAAATCTAGAACCACACTTGACTTCCAGTCCACCTGCTATGTGCCCTCCAGCATCACCTGCTGCCATGAGAACCTGTACAAAGTGCTCAGCTACCTTCCCGATTCCATTCTGAGTCCCTTAACTATATTTGAGATCTCCACATGTCTGATGAAACATCATTTCTATACATTCTGAGGGGCTGGCCAGTGAGGGAAGCAAAGAGCCCGAGAGGGCACCTAATGTCCCAAATACTGGAGATGTTTTGTATTGACTCAAAACCCAGCCAACTGGCATTGATCAGAAGACACGCAGATAAGCTACATCGTATGTGATATTTATGAGTTCTCATTCCACTCCGTCAAATGTGATCTGAAGCAGCCCACTTCAGAGAAAGTCAGCGCCAGCTACGGCATTCTCTTTTCCTATGAAGCCCACCTCCTAACTAGAGAGAGCTTCAAACTGAAGTCAATCTCTTCAGACATTGCCTTCTGCCCAGGCCAGTCTCATGTTACTTTAAGCCACCATATGTGAGAAGCGACAGGCTTTTCTGCCTGTGTCCTGAAGGGGACCAGGGCAAATGAGAGGGCACTGTTTTCTTTCTAGTTTGATTTCGTCAATAAAAGGGAAACTAAATGGAAATAAAAAGTATACAATTGAAAAAATTGCATTTTGCTTCCTTTTCACTAATGTCTACAAGGTGACTGGGGTGGCAGAGACTCCAGATGGGTCACATAATGGATATAATTTAATATGTAGGACCTGGAGCTCATAAAAACACATTTTTTTCCCCATCTCACACTGCTTAGTGTAGAACATCAGAGCTGCTGTGTCTCATTTCTCATTGCCCAGTGGCCTTAATCCTAATATCAGTGTGGCTAGACCTCAAGCCATCAAACCGGAAGCTGTCACTGTCCGTGATGGGTTAGCACACCACTCCCTCCCTCAAAGGCCAAAGACTGCTAACTGCTCACCCTGCTTTTCCTCCTGGGCCTCAGGATTTATGCTGCCAATTATGGCGGTAACAAGTGCCCCAGGCTGACCTCCTAGGAGCAGGAATTAATTAAGCACAGTATTTCTTAGTAAGGGATGACACCCCCATGAGTTACCTAAGGCAATGGTGCCGCTGACAAGCTGTTACATGCGGGATTCCTAATTGGGAATGCAAGTAGAACTGTAAGGGCATGGGTTACTTTATGTTTTTAATTTGACAATAAAAGACAATAAATTTTACTTTTATTTTATTTTGGGGGCAAAGAGGATGTTTTGAGCGTATATAATGTGGTGGGGCATAGACTTCTGTACATTAGTAATATTATAAAACTTCTTTTAGTCATTAATAAAAAAAAAGAAAGAGTCTGGAGCTCACATTCACCATCTGTCCGGCTTCCAACAACAAAGGAGTTTGCTAGAAGAACACTTCTTACCCCAAATCCTTATGTTCCCATAAATTACAGAACTGAGGTGAAAACAGACAGAAAAACCTGCAGCCTCTGTTCTCTTCACTACACCACTACAGGCTGGCTAATCCAGGTTACGGTGGATTTCTTTCTTTCCATTTTCCTTTTTGAAAATTATAATCTTCACTTTGTGATGAGAGCAGCCGCACACAGCACACACAGATGAACAGGCATGCCTGGGTGCTAGGAATCTCATGTTAAAAAGTGTGTGTAGGGGTATTTGAGTCTATATCATATGTGTGTGGTGTGTGGGGGACTGTGTGTTTGTGTCTATGTGATGTGTGTTTGGTGTGAATGTTTGTGTCTGTTATGTGGTGTGTGTGTGTGTGTGTGTGTGTGTGTGTGTGTGTGTGGTGTGTCTCTGTCATGTGGTGTGTCTCTGACATGTGGTGTGGGAGGGGGTACCCATGAAGACCAGAGGGCATCATATACCCTGGGACTACAGGTGAACTGCCTGATAAGGTGCTAGCAACCAAACTGTTGAGCTCCAGAACAACATTACTTACTCTTCTCTCCAGCCTGGGAAACCCTGGTTTATACACAAGGGGAATCAAAAATTACCTTTTTATGCATAATGTACCTTAATAATTTTTAAGCATTTAAAACATAAAAAGTAGTCTTATCACTTGACTGTATAAGATGTAGTTCAGGCAAATCCATTCTGTGTCTGCTTGCCTGACAATTTAGTGTAAAGATGTATATTAAGTCACCAATGAAGACAATGAAAGGCCTGTCCCTTGAATGCATCTCCACACAGACACACAGGCTGCCCTATCCCACCAGCATACTCTCTGAGTCTTCTGGTGGGGACAGGGAAACTTGACCCTGGTCTGTCACCTCAATCAGGAAGGAAGAAAGCCTTCAGCCTGGATGCACTATTATTATTGTGGTAGGAAAGAGATCTTGTCCTTCCCTGTCCCGCTCATCCGTTAGAGGCCTCGTCCTCTTCCCTGGAAGGAGGGAGCTCAGGCAGCTTCCTCTGCAAATTCCTGCAGCCCACTTGCCAATTAATGTATTTAACTCTAAGGAGCAGGCGCTTTTTAATTTAGCTCATCCATCACCAACAGAACATTTTGGTAGAAAATATTAGGATTTCCAAATAATTTTATAGCTCTGTAAATTGCCAACATACCATCTGCAATTGAATTAACATTTATAACCAAACTGAAATAATAAATAAAGCAAATTATGCTGCAAATATTCGCAAGTGCCCAATATGCACTTGAGAATGATAATTAGCATTTTATAATCACGCTTCATTTTCTTTATCCAACTTCCTGTCACATTAATGATAAAATATTTTTAAACTGTGCTCTATCAGAAAGCAGCACAGTCTCTAGACCAGTCATTAACTAATGCAGAGAAGGAGAAAGTTCACTTCCATAGATGGATTTTGCTGCTTTCCAGTCTTGGCTTTGCTCATCTCTATGCTTTGGGTCCTTGTTTGTCTTGCTACCTAGAGGACCAGAATGTTGATGATTGATTGATGTCTTCTAAACCTGTAGTTCTGTGGCACTTCCCTGGGCCCTCTTGGAAGCAGAGCCCTTATATAACCAATTCTGCTAAGATGAGACCTTGTGCTCTAGGGCAGAGCTGATTCGGAAGAGGGGCCCTGACCTGTTAAGCTGCCATCAAGTCATGTGGCATGCTACAGTGGTGGGGGTTTGTGAGTTGTCACCCAGACCAGGTTAGCTTCCAGTGACACAGTTGCCTTTGTATCATTTATGCTTGTGTTCATAACCCCACTAAACTAACTGCTTCACCAGGTTGGAGTTTGGTGGCATTGTTAATGTGATCTGTCATCAGTTTCCTCATCACAGTGAGGAGACATTTGCTCATGTCTTCCCCTAGAATGTCATACAACAAAGATGAAAAGGAAGATTATTTGAAAATGTATCATACTTGTGCTGGCTAGTTTTTATGACGACTTGACAAAACCTATAGTTGTCTGAGAGGAGGGAACCTCAATTGAGAAAATGCCCCCAGAAGATCAGGCTGTAGGCAAGCCGTAGAGCCCATTGTGGGTGTGGTCCTGGGTTCTGTAAGAAAGTAGACTGAGCAAGCCAAGAAGTGCAATCCAGTAAGCAGCACCCCCATGGCCTCTGCATCAGCTCTGCCTCCAGGCTCCTGTCCTGCCTTTCTTCAGTGATGGACTATGGTGTGAACATATATGCTAAATAGACCCTTTCCTCCCTCAGCTTGTTCAGGTCATGATGTTTCATAGCAACAGTAACTGTAACTAGGATAATACTCTTCTACTCCAGAGAACTGACTGGGGTGGAGAAGCCAATCAGCTGATGTCACTCAATGGAAGACAAGCTCATCCCCAAACTATTTTCCCAGAAGTTTGTTTTTACCATGCCCTGATGCCTTTGATGAAAGCATGTGTCAGTCTTCTACCTCAAATAAGAATTCTTCATAAAGAAATGAAGAATGCACACACACACACAATCACACACACATCTCACATGTGCACCACACACACCACACACTTCACACACACACTCACACCACCCCACACACATCCCATACATGCACCCCACACCCCACACCTCACATACTTCACACCCACACATACACACCCACACATACCACCCCTAAGCCCCCCACCTCCCCGATACACCACACACACACATCTAGTTTTTTCACCAGCAAACAAATTTTCCATTTTTCTCCTTCAAATACAGTTTCAAACAAACAAACAAAAACAAACAAAGACAACAAGAAAACTATTCCACTGCACTTTGGAGTCCAGGGCAGGAAGGATTATGATTCGAGACTAGCCTCGGCTGTGTAATAAAATCTTGCCTTGAAAACAAAACCAAAAACAAACAAAATTTTCCAAGACTGAACCCAAAATGCTTTGTTTCCTCATGCATGTCAGACATTTCTCAGTGCTTGTCTGCTTTCTAATTCAGGAGTTCCTGGCCACATGCAGCTGTATGGCAGGTAGCATCGGAACTGAGCTGGGCTGTGGCTGTGAAGGTAAAAGGCAGGTGCCTGCTGGAGAAGCAAGCATGAGAAAGTTTATTGAGATAATAGCTTGAGAGGTGAATGTTAACATAGCAGCTCCTGCAGCTGTATTGTGGAGAATATGTTCTTCTAGTGGCCAAAAGGATTAAGAGGCCAAATCAAGGAAAGCTGTGGAGATCTTGATGAAGGAAACCCTATGGGGTTTTAGAGGGTGGACAGTCTACAAAAGATGAAGGATTTTAGGATCTTGGCCAAAGAGGAACTGAGATGGCCAGAATGTGAACTTGGATAGCCTGACTTTAAACCTCAGGAAGTTTTCTAGCCCAAAATGGAAGGTACACACATTATTGGTAGAAAATTCCCATATCCAGAATATTCTATTTCACAAAATGGTGCCTGCTATAAAGTACAGAAGCAAATGTCATAAAGCTTTTGTGAATTGTGAGTAGTCTGTTAGGAGGCTCACTTAAGTTCTTTTCCAGAGAGCTGATCCTCCTGGCTCTGGTAATGGATGCATGTGAATCTGGAGATGCAGAAGGAAGTCAAGTCAGTGTGTGTCACTCACATGGGGCTGTGATCTAAAAGCATCCCAGAGGAAGAGTCAAAACAGAGCAGGACTGATATGACCTGTGGGGTTCATGCTCAGAGCTCAGCTGCCCTCCTTATAAGATGTACTAGAGACTGCCCAGGAGAAGCTGTGTGAAACATTTGTGCCAGGGAGGACAAGTGAAGGATCCCAGAACCCCACAGCTCTGTTGAAGCACGTGACAATTAAAGGTCACCAAAACCATCGCTATCATTCTGTGAATCTCCTGCAAAAATCAATAAAATCTAATACCTTAAAAACGGCAATGCCATGTGTATATATAAGGACTTGAACAAAATCCAGCATGTTAAAAAACATGCCTGGGTTTGGATTAAATATTTAAACAGAACCAAATTACTTAATACTGTTCAGGGATTTAATCTAATTAGAAATACAGAAAAAAATACAGTGTGTGTTCAGAGACAGCATGGATCCTATAACCCCATCAACAGGAGAGTTCAGATTTCAGAGCAGCAACAGAACTGCATCTTGTTCTCTACCCTGGCATGCCAGAGCAGAACCAGAGAGCATGCTCCGCAAGCTGCTCTCAGCGTGGCTTCCCAAGACAACACATGACGTGTTTCTCACTGCCCTTCCCTTGACACCATGTACTTCACAAAAATCCACAGCTAGGTTCAAAGAGAAAAAAAGCAAAAGAAGACAGACAGCATTTTAAAAATAGTCCCACCTTGGGAATGTGTACAGAATTTATGCACGGTTCGAGTGCCTTTCCTGTGTGTGATGAAAAGTCCACAGACAAATTCCAATCTGAGGCCAAAGAGAATTTGAGTTGAAGACATGGGGCTCACACCCTGCCAAGCACAGCCAGCCGGGAGCTAAGCAACACTCTGAGGGTCTAGGTTAATCGGAGCAAAAATGTGCTCAGCTGCTTAAAATCAACAAGACAATCCAGGTGCTACGGAAGTGGCAGCATGTGGTTTTCCCCCAACTTTTCCTCTGTTGCTGCAGACATTCTGCACACACCCTCAATGCACTTCTATTTATCTCATCATCTACCTGCTGTCTCTGATCCATTCCAAGGGCCAAATGCCCATCTGCCCCCTGTCCTCAGTCAGAATACAGGGGTGCACGGGGGGCGGGGGGCGGTTGATGCTTAGAACCCAGAACAGAGGCTGCTTGGGTCACGCCCATTTGCAGCTGCTTTGTGCTCCTTTTTAATAGCAGATTCTGTGTAGAAGCCCCAGGGCAACAGAAAATCTGAATATAAGCATGCTGTGTGGACTCCTCACTAGCCATTTTGCAACACCAAACACCAACCCCAACAACACCAAACCTGTAAGAAAAGATCCCTTCCACACTCTGTCTTTTATGTTCAGAGCTGATAACTCTTGTAAGAGAGAAAATCTGCCTTGGTGCCCCCTGAGTCCCTTCAGTGAGTGGTAGGAAGCCCCGTACCTCAGGCTGCATCGGTTTCTACCTACATTTCCTGGATTCAATCCACACTACTGTAAAACCAAATGAAACTGACAAACGAAAATGTCCCTTATCCTATCCCAGTCAGCGGAGCCTCTCAGCCTCACTTCTTGGAGTCTGGCTGTGTTAGTGAGTGCTTTAACAAACTGAAGTAGACAAACAGCCAGCTCTCTTCACCCAGGACTGAGCCATCTCTCCAGTCACTCAAAGGTTTTATTTATATAGCACCGCTGAGTTTGAAGCAGTGTACACAACTGTACAGAAGGACCAACTCCAGTGGCTCTCTAGACATGACCGTGGCAGCCCATCCTTCTGAGGCAGAGTAAACTCACCTCCCCCTTCTCCAGCTTAGTGGTGTGAGACCTCAGGAATGGCTGCCACTGATGAGCTATAGTAACAGTGTCAGTGGCATTGGGAGATGAGCAGGGCCAAACAGCAAGCATCTCTCTCCATTCCAGGACTGGTCCTTAAGGGAAGGTGAAATAGAGAAAGACTGTGTCTATCTAAGATGCAGTGCGTCAGGGCACTGCGAGTTTGCATTTCCATATCTCTGCAGCTTAAGCCTTATCTTAACTCAAACGAGGGTGAGAACCTGGAGTGTAATGGAAGAAAGCTGTGATTAAGATAATGACCAATCACAGGCTTCATGGAGCCTGAGCATCAGGGCAAGTAACCAATCACAGGTTCAGTTTCAGCAGCGGGAGAATCACAAGGTTAACCAATCACAAGCCACTCTCAGCAGTGGCTCTTGCCTTGACCACATTTAACCAATCATAGACTCACTTCTAAGTACAAGTTTAACCAGTCACACACATATTTCCACTGTGCGGTTCACAAAATGTTACAGAAAGCCAGTAACCTCAAAGCTCGTTTGATCGTATTGGATCTCTTGCACGAGGCAGGAGGCCTTCTAAAGAGGAGCCAGCGGTATCCGCTAGGGCTCTGAGTCAAAGGCAGCCACACGTATGTGACTGCTCCTCAGACAGCTTGAAGGGAGGGAAGCAACAGTTGCAAAGATAAAATGTTCCAAAAATCCAACTAAATCATTTTTTATTAAAAGCTTTTTATATGTCCTTAGTAGAAGTTCAGTTTTATTATTCAGTAAGTTACCAAAATGTCAAATAACACCAGGGCACTTAAATATAATTGATTCACAATGGTTTGAATGGCTGATTATTTATCAGTGACAAGTACTTAGCAGAGAATCAGGTGGGGGAGGCTCTAACATCGCCAGCATACTCAGCCTCCTCTTTTCAACACACTAAGTAGTGGAGAATCAGGAAGCTCTATCTGTCGTTCAAGGTCACAAGAGGTAAGACATGGGCAGGAATAACCTCCCCAAATATACTAAAAAAGAGTTCTCATGTTTCTTATGTCACCAGATTCCTGGTTATTCATTCTGAGGACTCTCCAATGGCAAACATCTATAAGAGGCTATAAGGAAAAAAATTGGTTTATATCTTAAGCCAATTATTTTCTGTGATGAAAAAGAGACTTTCACTGGCTGTGTTACATCATTGATTATTCTTGTGCAGATTCTATGTGGCCCAATAAATGAACTAACAGAAGTGGGACCAGTTGAAGGAGGTCTCAGTGTCAGTCAGGACATGCCCATGGAATGTGTGAATGTCAAAACCAGGCCTCTCCTCCAAATGCTGGTATGCTGAAATTCTTTGTGTTTTTGAGACATTGTAGCAGTTAGAGCAATAGCTTTCAAAACATTACTTGGCATGAAATGCACCCATATTCCCAAGGTCCCAGACATAGATGATCCATGACCCCGGCAGACATGAGACAGAGAGAGACCCAAAATGTCACTCTCACTTCCTGGGGACAGCAAAGGAGCCCACTGGCTTCTGGCAACAGTGGCAGCTTCCATGATCTGGGGGACTTTCCAGGCTTGTGTGCACTGGACAGCAGCGCTGTGACCTTAGAAAGCTGCTGTTTTCTGGTCGGAAACACAGAAGAATTACCATCATCTGCTCACCGCTTCACCATGAAAATCCCTTCTAGGCCCTGAGTCTTCTCCCAGTTGCTGACCTCCAACCGGCTCCCTAGTATGCATGACTTAAAGAAGTGCATTTTACACACTCCAGCCCAATTTTCTCCAATAGAACAGTTTTTTTTTTTTTAGTAGAAAAAGAAACAGCTTTCATAGAAACAGAGCTGAGACAGTGACTGAAGATTTTGTTTCTCTTTATGAACCCAGCTATTTGTGTCTTAAGAAAAGCAGTGCAGGAAACCCTGGGATAGTAGACAGGTTGCTCTGGGAGCTGTAGAAAAGAAGGTGAGAAGTAGACTTGACCATTTGTTTTCTTGCATTTTGACACCAGTAAGAGGCAGCAGACACTGTGGAAGATGGCCACCTTGTCTCTACTGACAGGGGTGATGACAAGCTTCATACAAACACCTTTACCTTGTACACTGCTGCAGCCTGCTTTTGAAATAAGACAATACCAGTCCAAACAAAAATGCTCCAGGCGACAGTGCTGGCCACAGAACTGGTGCCAGAAGCCTAGGCAGGATGCTGCTAGCCGGGGAATGGAGTCTTTTCAATGCGAACAAGGCTCTAATAAGGCAGGCTTGCCAGATTCCAGTTTTCCTCTTTGCCATAGACAATGCTAGCTTTGTGCTTGCAGGAGGAGCACACATCATTAACCCCCTCCCTAGCCCTGATCCAAGTTCTAGAGCCCACAGAACAAATGCTTCCCCATTCCAGAGTTGCTAATGCTCACAGCATGCCCATTCTTTTTTTCTTTCTTTTTTCTTTTTTTCTGGGGAAGAAAAATATAGAACAAAAGCCACAGCAGCCAAATGGCATAGCTCACAAGAAGCACAGGACATATTCCAGCCCCAAAGCATTAGCTTTTGACAGGGAATGCTCAGTGATAAAAAAGACATCTAGAGAGCTGTGTGATTTCCATTATGTGATCATTATGCTGGGCTAGCATGACTCTTATCTTTAATCAAGGACATAAGCTTTTGCCATAATATAAAAACAGAGAGTAACTATTTTGTCTAGTGTCTGGCTACCAGCACTGAAGGAAGCCCTGGCTTCTGTGTCCTAATGAGAACCATCTTAAAATCTCCAGTTTATCCTCTGAGGGCTCTAGGGTCATGCTGTCTAGGTGTGATTTTCATGTTCTTGGCTGAGATTAGAATATAACTCCTCATAAAGATTCAACACTACTGTGTAAGGGTTTCCCTGCTTGTCAGAATGGCAAAGCATTACACTAGGCATCCAAAGCTGTCTGGGGTCACTAGCATTGAAAACATAGTTTAAAGACTTTCAGGGAAGAGGTTAAGGACAGAAATCTATCCAAGTAGGTTTCCACAGTACACATTTCAGAAGAGCTCCAGCTAAGCAAGGCACATATGGCAGAACACAGTTTAATCAGCTTAGTTACCTCATCTATAACTTAGAGGATGAACTCCTCATTCTTCCTGCTTCTTCAGCATTATAAAAAGTGAGCAAATCAAAACAAAAGACCCGTGCTAGAAACCATCACTCTCAGGATAGCCATTCATTCTTTTCCATAGTAAGTAGTCTGGACCTGGATGCATGACTAAACTACCCCTCTCCAACGTCCTGCTGACTGGACTCCTGTGATGTAGATGGATCAGTTCAGGTCAAGCCCAACAAAGAGCCTGAATTTCTAGTCAATGTGTGAAATAGCATTTTCCAACAAGGGACACATATATGAGGCATAGGAAAAATCTTTGGTGTATAAATCAAGTGAACTTCATTCTACTCAGGAGTTTGCTGAAACACACAGGCTATGAAAACATAAGGCAGACTTATTGCTTCTGTTGGGATGATGGAACAGGGTAGGGTGACACTAAAGGAATAGGAAGACCTTCCAGAGCCTTTTATACTTGCCCACAAAAATCCTTGAGGACTGTGGATTAGAACAGAGAGAGGTCAGTAAAATGGCCAGAATGAAAGGATCAGAAGACTCGCCATCTAAAAGTGGCCAGGGCGCCTATCATCTACAAGGACTTTACTTACCCAGAAAACATACTCTATCCTGACTTCCCACTATTTGAAAGAAAGTTCAAAAGTATACTGTTATTCCTGAGAAAGACAACATTCTTTAAACAATTTTATTTTTATTTATGTGGAAGTGTGTGTGTGTGTGTCCAAAGAGACCAGAAGAGGGTGTTAGATCCCATAGAGCTAGGGTTATGGACAGTTGTGAGCCACCTGACATGAATACTAGGAATACAATCCTGGTCCTCTGCAAGAGCAGCAAGTGCTCCCTCCTGTCTGTTGAGCCATCTTTCCAGCTCCCAAATGCAGTTTCCATGGTTTCTTGGGTAGATCCTTTGATCTATCTGAAACATAGAGCCACTGTGCTGTCTACATGATGTTCTGGAAGAATTTTGAGAAAGCAACTGATCTTGTTGATGGCTGACTCTGCTTTAAATCAGAAAATCAACTATTGATTTTTGGTAATTAAAAAAAAAATAGATCCGGGTCTTCCTGCACCAGGTTTTTAAGACACCACTGGGAGGTTCAGAGCGACAGGGTAAGCACACACTGGGGACTCTTCTTCTGCTTGGTGATGAAGGCAAGAATTTATACCAGTCATCAAAGATCTACCTTTAGTTGGTTTACCATAACAACAGCAATGACAGTTACCTGGCTATTTTCAAATAACAAATAAACATTTAAAGCACTGGTCTTCAGCTTAAACCATTCAAAAGCTGCGAACCTCTTTATCTCCACCAAATCAATCTGTTTTCAAGAGCACAGAGAAATGCAGAGTTGCTGTTTAATTTAAAACTTACCTCCAGTTCCTGCTTATTCATATGTTAGAAAAGGGAAGGGTTGAAAAGAAGACAGATTTCTGTGCCTTTACAACCCAAGATAATTTCTCAAATTAGACAGACATGTGAGCATTCACAACCGGGAAGAGCTGTCCCTTTGCCATCACTACTGCTGGAGGATGGAGGCTGTCACTCCCAGTGTGTGATGTCCCTGGATTTGAAGATAGAGTCTTTATGCTAAGATTTCTCTTTCTATACTGAGATTCCAGAGTTCTTGTAAGTCCATCATTCCAGTTTCCAATTCTTAAGGGTTTGTTTTTAAAGACAATGTCAGAGAAGATCTCTCTTGTGGTTATGGCTTAGGTCTCTGATATGGAACAAAGAACTTCCTAAGAAAATTAGCTTGACTTTGGCCACTAGAGTCTCTCAGGATGTTTATAAAGTTTTATAAAAGTTTGCCTGAATGTATCAAGAACCCTATATAATTACATTCAATTTGTCATCTAATTAGATAAACTTATAAGGGCAGACTTCCTGACCTAGCATAGAACACACACTTAGTCCTGTATTCTTTGCTTCCACCCTTAGTAATGTCTTGTTGTTTTGGGGATCCATACCTAAACAAACCCACACACAGAAGTAACTATCAGTGTGATGAACTCTAAAAACATTCTCTGAACAGATTCAGTGTTTATCAGTGCCAATTAAAAACACAGATCTAAAAGACCATGTCTGTACAATAGCACAAAGTACACTTAGGTACTTAACCGAAGCCCCAGTGATGAGCACACAGCCATCTCCTGTGTGCTCGCTGTGACTGCCAGGAACACCTAGGTGCCTTTATGATGTGGTAATGCAAATGAGAAATGCAATAAAGGAATGCAAATAAATAAATAAGTAAACAAACAAACAAGTAAAGGAATTCAAATGAGAAAAAGAAGGAGTTGAGGATGTAGCTGGTGAGCTCCAGAGGCCTACAGGCTGCCCTAAATAGAGGGTCACCAGTGCCGCTTTAGGGCTCTTGGTGGCAAAGATTGCACTAAGGGCTAATGGGGCTCTCTACCCATTAGAGTTAGGCTTAGTCAAGCAGTTGGTTAGTTTACAGTCACACTGGTAACCAGTCTCAGGACAGCTTAAAAAGCCAGGGAAGCAGCTCAGCAGTAGAATGCCTGCCTAGCATTGCAAGGAAATTGTGCAGTTTCTTTACATTGTGTGAATATATGTCACTGTGATTGGGTTAACAAAGAAGCTGACTGACATGTAGCTAGGCAGAATAAGGTTAGGTGGAAGACTCCAAACTAAGAGGACACTGGGAAGAAGAAGGTCAATGGCATCAGAAGAGACACCATGAGTCACAGCAGGATGAAAGTACGTACATAAGAAAAATGAGCCTCAGGGCAGCAATAGAGCAATAGAAATGAGCTAATTTAAGATATAACAGCTAGCTAAAAAACAAGCCTAAGCTATAGGATGATCATTTATATAATATTAAGTCTCTGTGTGATTACTTGAGGGAGTGGCTAGTGAGATAGAGCTGATCAGTAATCTAGAGGGAAAGCTCTGCCTATGGTAAAATATTTTAAGAAAAGTAATTGTCTATCTGTGGTTGCTTTAACTCTAGTTAGAACTCACCCACCACTGTGAGCAACACTGTGAGCATAATGGGCCGTGCAACATGGCAACAGAAACAGTGCATGAACCCCAGCAGCATCTGGGTCTTATGAGCAAGGCTACCTTAGAACAGCTGATCTTAGCCTGGCCATTAGCGTGAGAACATTCCATAATTGCACCAGTGATAACTTTCCAGTAAGTTGCAAAGCATTTGAGGTTGTGCAGTGGGAAACATGGACATGCAGCATATGGGATGTGATCTCATGACCTTTCCAAGCCGATTGCTAGGTGATGTAACTCAAAGAGAAGCAGACCTGAGGCTATGGCAACTAGGATGCAGGCCCTGTGAGGTGACTGGCTGAAGCTCTACACAGGAAGACTCCAGCTCTTCATGCAGCAAGGGTCACTTCAGCCTGCTACCTTTAGAACAAACACCCAGAGTCACCAGCTTCTGAGGTCTGGTCTGTGAGAAGGGACATATCACCACATACTATGCAGGGGTCAGGGAACTACAGCTCGGTACACCTGGCTATTTTTGTTTTTTATAAGTAAAGTTAGCTGGGGCAGCACTATGCCCATTCTATGCCCTGTCTTACTGCAGCTGGCTGGAGGAACAGGACTGAGTCATTCTGACAGAGGACTTACATCTTCAAAGCCTAAAATACCTACCATATGGCTTCTGCACTGGAACAATTTACCACCCTTGGTCTACAGCAACCCAGGTGGGCTTGGGTTGAATCTTTGCCTGAGTCTTAAAGGAAATAAGGTTGTGTTTATTTTTGTATAAAGGAACAAGGAAATGCTGAAAGAGCATTATCAGCAGAGTGCTAACATTGGAACTGAAGTCACCTCAGTGTGTGTAGTAGATCTATTCAAGTTAATGAGGTATTCTCCAATATGCTGAGTATGCTTAAAGTATGTACAATGCTTCATTGGTGTCAGGCACTATTCCATAATACATGGTCTGTACCTAGGAATTAAATGTGCAATGATGCATGGTAGATATCAGGTATATTCAATATGCCAACTACAGAAGAATTAAGTATCTATAGTGCTTAGAGGGCTCCAGGTACTTAGTGTTCTGCATGCTAAGTACACAGGAATTTAGCCTTTATGGTGCTTAGAGCATTGATGAAGCACATCTTCGGGTACATTTTTGATGGTGATTTTAGAAAGGGTTATTCAAAGGAGAAGCCCTGCCTGCAAAGGACAGCTCCATGTGTTGGGGATCCAGACTCACTCATAAGGAGAAAGAGGGAAGTCAGCCCAGTGCCAGCATGGCCCTCTCTCTGCTTACTGATTGACTGACATGTCACCAACCACCCTCCTATCACCTCACAAAGATGTACTGTGCCCTCAGATGGTAGGCAGAGAAACCGCTCTGTCTTTAAGGTCCTTTTTTTGGTTAGATTTTCAATCACAGTGACTAGAAAAATAATGAATTCATTTCATTTTTCCAAGTGTGGCAGCAGCAGGAAATGTAATGTACAAGGTTGTTCATGGTCATCAAGCTGGAAGTAGCCTAGCTGGGATTTGATTCCTGAAAGCCACCCTATAGATTATATTCTCTGAAAGCTAATAATGGAAGTATAATACATGACCCAGGCCAAATTATATATGTGTAATATATATGTTAGCGATGACACAGGGTTATCAATAGGCACCTGTAGCTGGCTTCAAACTCACAATCCTTCTGCTTCAGCTTCCCACATGCTAGATCTAGGAAGTCATCAGTACCTCTGGATTATCATTTTTTTATAGTCTTCTTTTGTGATTTTTTAAAAAATATTTATTTATTATGTAAACAGTGTACAGAAAAGGGTACCAGATCTCATTATAGATGGTTGTGAGCCACCATCTGGTTGCTGGGAATTGAACTCAGGACTTCTGGAAGGGCAGTCAGTGCTCTTAACCTCTGAGCCATCTCTCCAGCCCTTCTTTTGTGATTTTACATTGCCAAACCTTTGACTAACCACACTTTCACATTTTGTTCTCTTTGTGCCCTGGAAAACATGTCACTCAACTGGAAGTCCCCTAAAGGGGACCATTCCAAGGGTGTGTCTAGTGGCTTTGTTGCCATGGTGAAGTTGTGTCAACATACAGCCACTGACTGTCCCCAGAAGTGAATCATACTCATTCATTAAGTTCTGACTATCATCGTATGTCTGATGTGGTGGCTGTCACTGCCACCTGGTCCCTTGGAAGACGGAGGGGTTTTTTCCCCCCAATAATGATTAGTCATCACGGTCATGTCAGGCAAAAGCCACTACCGGACACCTCTTCTGTTTATTTACTTTGAAGAGGGATTCACATATCCTGTACTTGAACTTGCTATGTAGCCAAGGGTGACTGACTTTGATCCTACTGCCTCCACCTCCTGAGTGAACAGGCATGTTCCACAATGCCAAGTTTTAACAGTGCTAGAGATGAAATCTAGAGCATCACACATGCTAGGACTACATTCTACTAGCTGAGCCACATCCCGACCCTCTGTTACTTCTTGAGAAAGTGTCTGGATTCTATTTGGGAATCTTACTTCAGAGCAGAGGCTCCCCACTTGGAATGGTGACCCTCCTTCTCCAGAGAAGAGCCAGACCAGCCAGGGGCCAATGGTGCCTTTGCTGGTACTCAAAGTGGTACATATGCATGACTTCTTGTAATACTTTAATTAACCAGAGGAACTTCAAAGGAGAATTCATCACTTACTCTCAATAGGGAGAAAGTCTAACATGACCAACTTGTTATAGACTTAACAGCATAGGCTGATATTGGCTATCTGTATCAAAAGCCATGAAATGAATGGGGAGCGGCACTTTGTCAGTTGATAGAGTACTTGTCTAGTATGCATAAGGCCCTAGTTCAATCCCTGATAATCCCCCCACACTCACACTCACACTTACACATCTTCCCAAGTCTATAAAGCCACTGACATACTGTCTATTGTTACTAACTTATCTACAGGTATACCAAAGACTATAAAGTATTATTTATAAAAGATACAAATCAGAAATGCCTTATTACATAATAAGGGTTAATTAGATAATTTATAATATAATCACCAACAATTATGTTAATTTTATCACCACAGAAACTATGTAGTTGTATAAATTTTGACCATAAAATATAATTAAATATAAAAGGATATTTAAAATTGGCTATACATTATAATATCTTATTTTTTGTAAAATCAAAATCTATAAGTTCACACAAATACTGAATTTTAACAGGTATTTCTCTGGGGAAAGAACTATGCTACTTTCTATATTTTAGACACTGACAATATTGGTGTTTTAAGTAACCAAAAACAGTGTATTTTGTACGTACCCACCTTATTATCTTTTTTCTAGGTACTGTTTTACCTTCTCATTGTCTTCACTTCTTTCCATTTCTATGCTTTTTTTCTCAGCCAGCTCAAAAACAGAGTAAGTTTTCCCCTATTACAAGGGTAAAGGCAGCCCGGGCCCCGTCATCCCCAGAACACAGTGCTCAAGTTCCATGCATGCCGGGAACTCCATGACTTGATCTCTTTCATGCTTCTGATGAAAGGATTTCCCATCCATAGGCTCACTTAACTAAGTTTATTGATTGTTTGTGCTGGTGTGGGTTTATTTTTGTTGGGGTTTTTCCTAAAGAGAGTCAGAATCCCACAGTAAAACAGGAGGTCGGAGAATTAACGGAGCAGTTCCTGGTGAGTACAGTTTGCATTGCAGGACGGTAACACTGCTTACTCTGCAGGTTGGGCATCTGCCTGAGGGAGGATAAGCCTGGTGCCATTCTTCCTGGCCATCATGCAAGCAGGAAGCTGCCACACCTTATTCAGATTTCTGGGCTTCAGATAACTAAAAATTGTTTGGAAATCAAGAAGCATGTTTTTGATGATGGGTAGCTAATGTCTGGAATCCTGGCACTCAGAAGACTGAGACAGCTGGATTGCTGTGAGTTCCAGGCTGTCCTGGACTATATGGTGAAGCCCTGTCTCAATAAATACATAAGTAAGTAAATTAAAAGAACCTTTTAATTTACCTTTCAAATGAACATTAGAAACTGATTTGTTTTCATACTGAGCAACAAATAAGCAAACTGTACCAGCATTCTATTGAAGCCCTCTGAAATCTAAGCAGGTATTTAAGTATAGCCAGGTAAGGGTGAGCACTAGGAATTCAGATGCATGAACATAAGTTTTTTATCCAGTGCCAGCTGCCATCTTGGCAGGAACAGAAGGAAAGAGAGCTTTTGGAAAACAACTCTCACATTTCCAGGGAGAGCAGGACTCTTAAGTGAGTTTTCCTGTTTCTTAAAATGGTTGATAAAAGGGGAGAAACTCTTGTCCCTGCTTTGTGGTACCAAGTAATATTTACACATTTACATATTTGTCACTAAACATCCACCCTGGGAGGAGGAGAGCAGAGCCTGTATGCTCATCCTCAAAGGAGATAGACTACGAGCCAGTGGCCCCCACCCCATAGCCACTTCTTGACAGCTACATGGAGCTGCCCCTATCAAAGATGTTTTGACCCCTTGACATGAGGCTGACCCCTAGTTTGGCTATCAGCATGCTGCTCTGGACACCTCGTGTGCTTCTCTCTCAGAACTGTGAGCTAAGGAAAGGACTGGCATATAACAACATGAAGCCATCATTAACATGCTACACAACAGTGCCTGACAGATATGTACAGAAACTGCTCATGCTGATAAGCCCAATGCTGCAGAGTCTGTGAAGTTATCCTAGCCCCCAAACTGCAGTCTAGTTATAAAACACCAGACCTGAACAGCCAGATAGAACATAATAGCAGCTCCATATCTAGGGAAGGGCTGGCTCAAGACAACACAGTTCTTTGGAGACATTTCTGTGGATAAGTTTCATCTGCCTATGAGTCATTTTTGGTTTCTTCCTTAAAATCACAAGGACCTTTTCCAGTCAGTTATGCCTCTTGAGCTTGATAATGGCTATCCAGCATGATTCAAAGAAGCCATCTCCTGTCTGACACATGTTCAGCCTCCAGTGTTCTGTGGGCAGGAGCGTTAATCCATCTCTGCTGAATTTACAACGCATCTACAGTAGCAAGTCTGTACAAGCTGGAAATCAGAGTGTACTCCAGGGCTGAGGAGGCAGCCAGGGGATAAATCCCAATGTCAACCTTGGCTCGCTGCAAGTTGTTTCAGTGAACTGTCAGTCATATTTAAAAATAAAATAGACCTACAAAAATATCAGATGGCACATTCCAAGAGAAACAGGGCCACACAGCTTAGGACTCCTTCAAAAGGTTCTTAGCAAGAAAGAACTTGGCAGGGTGGGGGGTGGGGGGCATTGGAAAGTCCTGGGACTGTTTGACCTCAGTCACTCATTTACAGACATTTCTGGACTTTAAACTAAAGAAATGAACGCAGGTGACAGAAACCATGAGATGCAGCCAAGGTACACCATAGCTGCAGGAGATGCTGCAGCTGTGGAGCTTGTTTCTGGAGAGGGGAGGTCACATCATGAGAGTTAAGGGAAATGAGGAAATGAAACACTGGGGTACTCACCTTGCAGCCCTCACAAGCACTGACGCCATAGTGGTAGCCCGAAGATTTGTCCTGGCAGACAAAGCAAGGCTTGTACACCCGAGGAGGAGGCAGTGGAGATGGCGGGCTTGGGACGAGCTCCTCAGAGCTGGTACTCTGTGTCTCAATTGCTAAGGCAGAGAAGGGAGGGAGGGAGGGAAACAGGAGACAGTTCATTCCAGTTTCTTTAGGTTTTCCCCAGTTAGTTCCAACATCTCTGCTCCAAACTCAAGCAATAACCCTAACGAGATTAACCCACAGAAGCAATTATCTTAGTAACTCCCCCCTCCCCCCGGCAGTGGTGATGCTGAATGACCCCTGCAAAAGCAACCTCACATGTATCTAACTTGAAGTTCACAGGCACCATGAGGGCAATGGATCTCAAGTTACCCACGAGAAACAGAAATTCAGCACAGGTCCCTCAGGCAGAGCCTTGTCCAAGACTAGCAGGGAGCGGTGGAAGCAAAGTCCAAAGTCAGCCCTTTGGACAAGTCCTGGACCTCTCTTCTATTTCCCCTGGCTTTCTTTGATCTATCTAGTCCTGGGTGTATTGTCTGAGGCTATTGTTCACTTAACCAAACTTCATTCATTCATTACAACAAAATAAAAAAGGCTGAAGCCCAGTGTTATACATTAATGTGCCCAAGCTTTTGCCATGTAGCCATAACAGACAAAATCTTGATTTTGGGGGACCCTGAATTGCTTTGAGCTGTTAGTGGCCCTGCAGCACCAACAGCACTGAGCTTAGAAAGTGCAGCTTCTGGCCAGGCACAAAGAAAAGGTACATTTCGATAAAGCCCTAGGCTAGCTCGAAGTTCATGTTGGAGATGGAGTAGGTCATACTTAACTAACTTCTGTACATCTGTACTCTGGACATTTATTTGTTTTAGGAAAAGGAATTACTATTACAGGCCAGACTAGCCTCAGCCTTTCAATTCTTCTGCCACTGCTTCCCTGATGCCATGTTATAGACATGTGCCACCATGCCTGGCCTTTTATTCCCAGACTATAAACCACGTGATTTTCATTATCCAACCACTTGAACACCACTGAGATGGAAATGTGTAGAGTGTAGATCAGAATATTCTCCCACTGAAGTCAGAGCAGAAACTGGCCCTTTGCTTACTGAGGGCAAACTGAGCCCATAAACATGAATAGCACAATGGACAGGAGTCAAGTTGTGTTCCAGAATCTTCTAGTCTCCAAATCACTTTCCAAGACACAGAGTATTTTCACAATTATCACATTTTCTAGCTGTTGGACTGTTTATAGCTGAGCCAAGGAGGCACTTTCCTGGCTGGTTCCTTCTGTAACCTTGCTTATTCTAGCACCCTAGTTTCTTCATGCTGAGCTTGGGCTAACCCATGCTGTCTCCGTTGGGGACTCCCACACGGGGCACAATGTTCTCAGCTGCAGAGGCCTCTTCCTCAGCCTCCCTGAGTCTGCACTCTCCACCCTTGCATTGGTGCAGGCAAGATAATTATTCAAAGGTTAAAATTAACCTGTTGTCTGCCTACGGGAGCCTCTAACAGTCATGAATGAGGTCAGAGTCCTTACCAAGTTCTAAGGGGTTCTTCATGACATGTCACTGATGTTCATCTTCCAGGATTCCCTCACTGGCTGAGTTCTAAGTAATCATTTTCAATTCTTCTTTTTAACAATACAGGCTCAAATAGCAATGTGAGACATCAGCTCTGCAGCTGGGCCGGTAGCCCCAGCCCTGTTGGGAAGGCAGAGGCCTGGTTCCGGGAGCTCTAGACGGGGCAGAAGGCTGGGTGAGCAAATAGCCATGCTAACCATTTCCTGACCTGTAAGCTTCAGGACTATCTGGTTTGGTTATTATTTATATCTTAGACCTCATAGTAAGTGCCACTCTCTCAGAGATGACTTCTCTGATTAAAATGTCCTTGCTGTGGAAGGGAATATTGCATTATGATACCAAGGGATCAATCTCCAGCATAAAACCAAAGAACTGAAAAAAACAAAAACAAAATGGCCCCTCCCTATCCCTTGTCACTGTGTCATATTATTTTATTTCATTTTCCATAAAATTTTAACTGTAGTCAACATTTAGAAGGTTTATCTGTTTACAACTTCATATCTTACAATGCGCCCCCCCACAGCCTTTGTGAGGCCAGAAACCCCATCTACAATCCTCAGAGCTGTGTGCCAGGACTAGGGGGTCTTCCTATAGAACAGTGTTACAGATCAATACACACTGGTTGAACTAACTCCTGAGCTTTTCCCATTTTTCTCTTTTCAAACACTAAGTACTCTTCTAAGTAGTTAAATGGGGAAATGGGAAATCAAAAAGCACTCCTATACTCATTTGCTTCCTTAAAAAACTAATTAGCCCCTGGAACAGAATCAACTATAATTACAGTATTTTCATAATTCATGAGAATCTTGGAATGAATTCATTAGGATAGTATGGGTCCTAGTAGATAAATCCATTATGGTCTTTCCAGGTTACATCTGAGGACAGTGATAAAGATATCAATCTTAAGTGTGTGCTTCTCTGGTACACAGAAGTCCTGCCTTGGGAAAAAATGGTGCAGTAGTGCCAAGTGTCCAGCAGACAGGGGGTTGGGGGTGGGGAGGCTGGCTTGAGAATTCTGTAAGACTTGCAAGCCCTAATGGGAGAGCACCCTCACACTCATCAGTATCCCTCTGAAGGCTGATAAGGAGTCATGACATCCACAAGACAACAGTACTTATTGAAATTAATACATCTATCTTTGCAAAGTTATAAAAAGGTTCTGGCATGAGTGCTTGTGAGCATGCACATGTATCACTTCCAACCTCTTCACTTAGACATCCATCCCCTTGTGATTCTGGAACAGCCTTGCCAGACTTTTTTCCAAGCACTTAAAAGCCTTTGTTTGCTTACTGAAGTGGAATTATACTGAGATCCTGCAGTTTGGTTTACAGTGTCATGACCATACTTCCTTATTAGTGTTTTTCCTGCAAAACATCTCTCAGGAATGACTCTCATCACTGCTAATTTCAGTGTATTTCCATTTATTTCTTTGGGATAAATTCTCAGAATTGCAATTATTAAGTTTAATAGAGATTATATTTCAAAATAATTTTGTTAGTGTTGATTCATGCTGATAAACTAACTTCTAGAAAGGTGGTCCACATTCACAGCCCTTCCTCCATGCTCATCTTTAGGCTGGGCTGATGTGTGTGCTTCTGGTTAACCAAGGAACATCAGCAGCTCTGCAGAAGCATTGTTAGTGCACACTCTGTTCCTTACATGAACAAGGCATGACCTTCTGTGGTGCAGCTGTTTTGGTTACTCTACATTGTAGTAAATAGAGTCCTGCCAGGGCTGGATTTGGATGTCATGGCCATGCCCTGACTTTCAAAAGTGGGTGGTAATTTCCATTAATATGTCATTTCAAATCCTGTACTGAAGGGACCCTAGCATTTTATCTTCCCAGTGAGGAAACAGAATAGGGAATGAACTAACCCCAAGAAGTCTGAGACACAGTAAAGACTAGGGCTAAGGCAAGCCTGTAGATGTCAAAAATCCCCAAACATTTTAAAGAGGCTGGCAATAGCCTTCCCAGTGGATGAGGGTCATTTATAACAATGAATAGGCTTTTCTGAAATGCCTATGGGACTGAAAAGTTCTTCTAAGAAATCAACAGAGCCCTGGACTCCATATTCTCACCAACCAGCATGGTGATGGCCTGTTTACCACAGCACAGAAGACCCTAGGCTCTCACCCCATGGGTCCAGTTGCTTGTAGCCAGAAGGACTTTTTCAGATGCAATTCAAGCTCAAGATGAGCTGGGCCTGGTGCTGCAGGGAGGCTGGGGCAGGGAAAAGGTGGCAAGCTCAAGCCTGGACTGGGCTACAGAATGAATTCAAAGGCCAGCCTAGGCATGTCAATGAAATTCTGTCTCAAAATTAAAAAGAAAAATACACACACACACACAAAATCTAGTGGGTGGGTATAATTAAATTATGGGGCATTTGCCTAGCATATTAGAGTCCATGGATTGAATCTCCAGTACTAAAAATAAAAAAAAATAAGCTATATTTATATATGTGGTATGTGATCATATATTCCCTTTATGTGACCTATAGTACTTTAAGTGCCATAAAACCAAAGGGAATAAAATGAAAAATTCAGATTTCAGTAGCCATAGAGTTGGCTGAAGGCAAACATTCCAAAGCATGTTCTAGAGCTGAAACCAGGATGTGGTACCAACATAAAAGACACAGAGGATTTCAGTGGCATTACTTGGTATTTAGTAATGTATGGTAAACACAGTTTGGCTAAGTTTATTAGAGTTCCTCTTCCTGTCTGCCTCCCTCCTTCCCCACCAAGAGGTGGGGATTTTGGGGGATGGAGGTAGCTTTCCTTTCAGGGACAGATTTGGTATTTAAGGTGGCTCTCTTTCACTGGACACCTTTGGTA
The DNA here is from genome assembly GCA_004025045.1 of Sigmodon hispidus. Classification (NCBI taxonomy): domain Eukaryota; kingdom Metazoa; phylum Chordata; class Mammalia; order Rodentia; family Cricetidae; genus Sigmodon; species Sigmodon hispidus. The sequence continues at coordinate 255,257 of PVIH01000668.1, forward strand.
TTTAAGGTGGATACAGATGGCTTAGCCATTGATCTGCTCATGGTCACCCTGCTTAAATCAATAATCTATTAGTCCCTTTAAATTAGAGTTGGATTCATCAAATGCCCTTGAGAGGCCTCAAACATTTTCCTTCCTATTTCAGGCAAGTACAATCAGTCCCCAGAATGATAAAAATTTTGCAGGAAAACTCTGCCGGCTCAGCAGACAATGCTTTTTGTATTAGCTCGTTCAGCAATCTCGAACAGGCCAAAAAGCAGCTTATAGGCTTCCCAGGGGAAGAGGCCCTGTTGTGTGATTTGGTCAAGCAATGGTGCTGCAGTCCTCCTGGTGGAGGCAGGCTGGGGAGTCAGTCTTTGAGGAATAATTCCAATCTCCACTAGACTCCTGCTTTTATCCACTGCTTACTTGTTTGCTTAAGGGAGGACTCTGTTCCATTGGGCCATGCACTGCCTCCCCACAGTATCATCCAAACTGCAGACTGGCTGCTGGCTTCTATGCTAGGGTATGGGCAGAGAAGGGGAGACTGGCTGTGTGGCAGAAGAGGGATGTTGGGGCTCCCAGTCATGCAGAAGACAGGCTGACAGCCCTGCTTGGGAATACATGTATCTTAGAGTCCAGGGTCTTTGAGAACTAGGAAAGAGCCGAACTGGAGTCCATTAACACTCCCCACTCCCAACACACACACACACACACACACACACACACACACACACACACACACACACACTATGCCATTCACAGGCTGCTGGGCCTTGACCTTATTTCCTTCCTCCCTCTTTTCCTTACTTCCTTTTATCTTCCACCAGTATAGTTTTTGTTTTGTTTGTTTTTTGTTTATTTGTTTGTTTTGAGACAGACTCCACAATGTAGCTCAGGCTAGTCTCAAATTTACTATTTTGCTAAGGGTGGCTTTGAACTCTTGATCCTGCTGTCCCAAGTCTCCTTTCTCCCTATCAATGTTCCCCAAATTATGGTCCACAACAGTGCCCTCACAGCTAAGAGAGCTGGCATTGGCGTGCAGCTCATGACTTCTCAGCTGGTATCCAGTGAACGGCCATTTCCCAAACCCACCTTTTATGAACTGATCACATGCAACCCAAACCAAAATAATCTCTATAAAACTGAGACAGAGGAAAGCAAAGACCATTCCAAGGCAGCAGCTAGACTCTAGCTCTAGACACAAAACCACACCCTCAAAAGCTGCTGTAAAAGGTTCAAACCCTGGCTATCAGTTTCTGCTCCTGGCAGCAGGCTACGGGTGCAGGGACCAGTACAGGAATCAGCAGACCTAGGTTGCCTGGTAAAGTCTATGCATATTGGACCAGCAAAAAAGCAGGCCCAGTATTACCACTGAGGCAGCTTCTTAAACACTGTCATAGGGATTAGCTTGGTCCCAAATAAAGCAAAAAAGAAAAACCTTAAAACAAAGCAAAAGAAAAACCCAAATATAGCTGCCTGTAAGGGGGTGTTGCACTCTGACTGGATTCACCTGGGAAAACAGTGTAACTGTCCTGCTGTTGGCAAAGCACCTGAGTGCTGGCTCCTTAAACACACACAATGCCTCCAACAATAGCTGATTCACAATTCCTTTCGTGCTTGGCATTTTTCTAAAGGTTAGATTAAGGAGCAGATAGCACGTTTAAAAGCTCAGTGGAATCTTTGGCCTTTGTGAGAGCTAATTTACAGCCCGCTAGCCCTCGTTGAAAGATTACAGGATTCTATGTTTGTCTTGATTAGAGGCAGGCAGGCATCAGGCACCATGAAAGGCCTGCCTCTTTACTAGAACCCTCTGATTAAGACAGTATTTTAATGCAGCCTCTGGGCAGCTGATACTTATATGGAAAGCGGCTGTAAAGCAAAGGCATTTCCTGCACAGCCCCTGGAGAATTCGGAGCCTAGCTCTAGGGTCGGTGGGTAGGACTCACTGCAGCTAATTAAGGGCGAATGGCGAAGTTGCATTTGGTCAAAACATTCAGTTAGGTTTGATTTTTGTTGGCACCAGAGAGCCGATCTGAACACGTCCCCCCTCCCCTGTCCTACTTTTCTGAGGATTCTCTGCAGGACAGCAAAGCCCACAGCTCAGCTCACATACATAGGGGAGAAAGTCAAAGGAAACGCCAAAGTTCAACTAAAGTACAAGTAATTAGAACCAGATTTGGCTGTTATATGCGCACATGCACAAGCGAGCTTGCAGAACCTTTTTATTAACATGTCATTTGCAGGCCTGGGGACGTCCTGGGGGTGGGGGAATGGCGAGAGAGATTGCACCAAGTAGGCCTGGAAAGGAGGCTCTTGGGCTTCCCAACAGGAGGTTTGCAAATGTGTGGTTCTCTAGGAGTGCAGGCTGCATGCCTGGTGGTGGAGCCCAAGGATGCTTCACAGGACAGGGAGGAGGAGCAGCGGAAGGGAAGCCCCACCCCAGCCTTGGCATCCTGACTCAGTAACCTGCAGGTGACCCTGGTGCTGTGTGTGCTTGCCCAGATCAGCGCTGACCCTAGGGAAGCAGAAGGCTTGTGAGACGCTCTCTCCTACTCTGACCACACATGTAACAGGTGCTGTACATAGGCAGGGGTTGAAAAGGCTCCGTGGCGAGGACTGATTTCTGAGTCGCTAAAGAAGGCCTTGATTTTCAAAGCACAGTCTCTGACCAAGGACTGTGGATCATCTGGGCACCTTACAAAAATAGTCATATAATTCCTGTGTGCATTAACTCGATACTTTAACAAGAACATGTGCGTTCACTGTCCTCATTGCCTTTGGATTCCATTTTGCTGGGTCTAGCTGGTTTGGGGAGCTCCAGCAGCTTCCCAGTGCACCTTGAGGTAAATGCTTCTGGAATTAGCTTGTCATACACCAGAAATAATCCTCCTCCTCCTCCCCCTCCTCCTCTTCCTCCTCCTCGACTCAAAGTTATCAGGAAGGAAACCAAAGGAACAGTATCTATTGTCTACCGAGCACTTACTATACTCCTGATTTTGCTAACATATCACTCCTCCCCAAAATCACAGGGAGGGAGGAGCCCAGCTCTACCCTCTGATGGAGCAGGATGTCTATCATGAAAACGCCTCACTTTCTCATTTTTCACCTCTCTCACTTATGGTTAGGCCCAGGATTTTGCTGGGCTCTGTCTGCTGAGAATCACTAAAATCAGAACCATAGAGCTGTGTAGTCCTCTCTCTTTAATCCACATGCATGATTTCCCCACATTGTCATAATTCAAAGAGAGTGAACACCAGGTCCTGTCATTCAGCCCGTGACTCCACCTGTCTGATCTCCCCACCAGCTGGAGACATTACTCCTGGGAATAACTTTTTTGAAGTTAGTGATGTCATGCTTTCACAAGGGTCCACAACATGCCCAACACCTATATTTCATCTTCATCACACCCATCCTACTTCAAGAAGCATATGTGAAGTTCAACTTATAAGGTGTTGTGTGTGATGCTGTTTCCAGGGACATACAAAGCCAGCTCAGGACAAGGTTCAGATAGACTTTCCCTGTAAAACATGACAGGCTGACATTTGGAACTGCATATTAATGATCTGGCTGCACATGCTAAATATGCTCAGGAGTCAGGCCAGCACAGGACTAGTTGTATCACAATATTAAGGTCTCCTAGAGTTTATCCTAATGCCACATAGTCCGCTTCACATTCTACTTCTAAATTAAGAGTCTCACAACTTTTGAGGCAGTTACTGAACTAACACTGTTCTTCTGTGCTCAGATTCCCCAAGTAGAATGTAGACTAACACAGGAGTACTAAAGCGTTCATCATGCAGGCACACCTTTATTTGTGCATGATAAATGTGTGCGAAAGCCAGGAGGGCATCAGCTTTCCAAAAAATAACAAGAAAGCTGGATGTGGTGACTCATATCTGTAATCGTAGCTCTTGGGAGGCTAAGCCAGCAATGAATTTGAGGCCAGTCTGTGCTACAGTGAGTCCAGGCTAGCTCTTGTCTGAAAACATAAAAACCAAAGTTAAAGGAAGAAAGATAAAAGTAATGGAGAGATAATTTTCAGGAGTCAGCACTGAAATCCTTTGCCCAGGGCTAGCGAGATGGCTCAGTGGTTAAGAGCACTTTCAGGTCCTCTTTCTAAGGATCTGAATCCAATTTCCAGGAGTCACACTGGATGTGGCCTGTAACCCCAGCTCCAAGGGGACCCCACACCTCCGACTTCTGTGGGCACCTGCATCATGTGCACATATTCTCATATATCTACATGATTAAAAAAAGGAAATCCTTTGTCCATTGCTATGTTCAGAGGAATCTCAAATATGAATGATTGACACGAGAATTTAAACAAATGTTTCTTCACAGAAACAATGTTCTGTTTGGTTACATATACATTCCCTTGAGTTTCTCTGCATTATTTTTTACAGGTGTATGCCATATTTGCAGCCTAAAATAGCTGTGAAGCTGATGTAATTCTCATAGTACAGTTTCTCTTGACGACACCATATGCCTGCATAGACTCTGTGGCTGACATGAAGTGGGGTTGTAGGTCTGACTGCCAAATCAACTGAATTTCATCTCTCTACCATACATGAACATATAACTACTGAGTTTTCTCCACTTCTCTGAGTTCCCGTGCACTCTTCCTGAAAATTCAGATGTTCCTAAAATTCTTGCTGATAAAAGGAAAGCGATATTTGGAGTTTACCTAATATACAGGAAAGGATCAATAAATGATAACTATTAGACTTCCATACACTAAGGGCTCAATTAATGCTAATTAATAGACCAGCATACAGAAAGGGCTAAATAAATGTTAATTGACAGATTGACAAACAGTAAGGGTTCAATAAATGCTAACTAGTAGACCCTTCCAGTACACATTTTCCTTCCACCTTCCTCATGCTCAGGCAGTGTTTATTAATCAGCACCAATGTTTCCTGTGGGGACACTACAGTATTCTTGCAGTGGGGGGTTGATGCTAGAGATAGGGACCAGCAGCCTCTGTTATAGGGATAACACACAAGCCAGCAGACAGAGCAACAAGCTACTAAGGTCACCGCTGTGGGATGATCCTTCTGTACTGGGAATATGTATTACTCTGATTGGTTAATAATAAAGCTGTTTGGCCTATAGCAAGGTAGGATAAGGTTAGGTAGGACAATTAAACTGAGGACTCGGATGAAGAATGACAAATTCAAGAGAGCCACCAGTGAGCCACCCAAGAAGCAAATGCCAGAGGACCAGTAATACCATAGGCCACATGAGAATATACAGACTAATAGAAATGAGTTACATCGAATATAAGAGCGAGTTAGCAATAAGCTTGAGCTATTGGCTGAGCTTCTGTGTGCTTATTAGGAACCTGGTGGTCTAGACAGAAAAAACTCCACCTTCGTTTACACGACACAGCTGAGACCCCTGACCACCATGATGGAACAGATCTGATGGAGGATTAACTGAACCTCCTCACACCCTCCTTGGAGTATATTAGCATAGTAAGATCTCCACTGGAGCCAGACACAGTTGTAGTCTTGTGTAAAGCTGAACTTGAGTGGGAAATCCTTTTTTCCACGGCCTGTTGTCTCTCAAAGGCCACCATGCCTTTCCTTTCGGGTACCCTTCTGTGCTTCTTTTCTGTAACCAACTCTACTTTCATATGAGAGCTGTCCCCAATTTCTATTAAAGGAGATTAAAGACTCTGGCTCCCTGGAGGCTATAAGAATCTCAAAATGCCCAAAGAAGGTCTTTCCCCTAAATATAACATGACATTGTCCAAATTACAAAGAGTGCTGAATGAAAAAGACTGAGCTAGGTGAACAGAGTCCTGGGAATACTCTGGATAGAGATGGAGGATACACAGAGGTAGTCGTTCACAAAGAACGAGGGCATTGGCAGTCACCTTTGCTCCGATGCTAAGTGTCCCCTCTGGGGACCGGGGTGATGCATGCTCACTGCATCTTGGAGTGAGCTCCTCCTTGACCACAGTGAGGAGATAGGAAAAGCAACAAGTAAAGTAGCTCACACTTGGTTATAGAGCACTGAGATAGATGGGGAAAAATCAAGTGCTGAATATGGCCCACTGACACCATAGGAATGACAAGTGCCCCCGGGGTGTAGCCAAATAACTGCATCAAGCAAAAGTAGCAGGTTACATTTAAACAGGTGGTATGCTGGTCATCTACATTCTGCTCTAAGCTTATTACATGTCTTAATTCCTAGGGGAAGCCTAGACAGCCCTGGTTGTAAGAGCCCTGTAGAAGCAAGAAGCCAGAGGTACAAGGTGGATAGACAACTTGCTGGAGGCCAGGGAGCAGTGATGGATAGGTCTTTAAACTTGACTGGCCTTAGGTTCAAGAATATAGGTCTGAGCCAGGGATCAAGAGAAGACAGTCTTAAGACTTCCCTAAATGTTCAGACAAACAGACAGACAGACAGAGAATTTCCAGTTAGCACAATGTACAAACTGGGGAACTAAGAAAACAGCATCTGGGAAACAGGGAGGCCAGCATGAGGCTTCTTTCCTTTCTAGATTGGAGACGCAAGCGGTTGGCACAGGACCTCACAGATGAGCCACTCACACATTGTGTTCTCCCTTGCTCCTGTAGGCACCTCTTACCTAGTTTACTTGGTACAGGAAGAAAAGCAGGAGAAAGAATGCAGAGCCTGTGGAGGGTCTCACACAGGAGGGAGATGACCCCTTCCCGCATAGGACCTGGCAGGGCTCAGTGCTCACCCTTTCTGTGCTTTGAGGTGACTAGTGTGGAGGTTCTGGTACTGATGGAACCCAGTTTTACAGCCACCACAGGTTTGCAGGTGGTAACACTTCCTTCAAAAGCACTGAAGTCTCTACAGTCATGAGCTTACCAGACAACCTGGCTAGGCTCTGTGGCTCATGCTTCCTTCCTAACTGGGTTTCTTTATAAGAGAAATCTGCTCACTTCAAAGTGTCTTCATCTTACTTCTTTCTTTAAAAAACTGTTAAGGGAAATTTCAAAATGTTCCAACTGTTAGAAACCTCCAAAGCTCAGGCTTTCTTGGATATCCTGAAAATTTGCCCATCTTCACAGAGGTTCGGGGTTGAAAGTATGAACCCTGGAGCCAGCCTTCCTGGATTCAAAGCCGTGTGTTTCATCTACTAGCTATGTGAATGTGGTTCTCCTTAACTTTCAAGCCTCAATTTCTACTGGTGTAAAACAACAGCATGACCCTCATTGAATCACTGCAAATATTAAAAGACACATCATCATAAAGCACTTGGCACTGGCCCAAACAGAACAGTGGTGCCATTGGTGTCTCAGGCAGGGCAGCTCTGGAGAGGGTGGTAATGCTGCTCACCTTCTAAGCTTCCTCCTGGCCATTGGTTTCTTGCCTTGAGTGGCTAACCTTCCCTTCCACAATAATGTTCTCTCCCAATGAAACTGAGAATCTTTGGAACAATGTAAAAGGAGCAAGCCAGCTCCCCTTATTTCTCAAGGTCATGTGATCTTTCTAAGGTCATGTGATCTATTCAAAGCTCTGTGCTGCTGCTCTCCCCCATGGTTCATCCTGAAAGTTCTCTGAGCACCCTCAGAGCCCATACCTATAATCCCAGGACTCGGGGTGAGGTTCTGAGACAGAATTGCTGTTAGTATAAGGCTACCCTGGGCTAAAAAAGTGGTACCCAGTCTATAAAAGTAAACAAATTAATAATGGACTATTTGGGTGGACAAGGAAGCTTGGACTGGCATGACTAGCCAGGGTGATGCTCTGGCTGAGTCCTCACCAAGCACGTTATTAGGAGACATTCTCACACAGATAAACACCTAGAAAATAGCAGACAGTTTGCTGAAGCCAGGAAGGGGGCCCTGGCTGTTTACAGAGGAGCATCACTAGGCCACACAGCAGCTTTGTTACCTTGCTTTCCCACGATGTGGGCGGAGCACATGACAATCAGGAGAATGAGAAGGCTGCAGCTTGCACTCACCTGAGGGGATCTGACCTCTGTGCAGTGATACTCTGCACTGACAGATGATTGGAGACAAGGGTGATGGAGGGCTGAGTCAGGTCACAGAAAGTACTATAATTCACACGAAGAAGTCACAGCTTGGAGGCTCCTAGGTATGGGCGAGGTCTCATAAAAAGAAGCTGGCTTGCTGGAGAACCCACCTTCTCATGTGTCCACAGGTAAGTCTTGTAATGATAAGGCATATCCCCACTACTGTTTTGGGGGACTCTGCTCAGTTTTACAGTTTTTTGTTTGTTTGTTTGTTTGTTTGTTTGTTTGAGACAGAGTCTTACTGTCTAGTCTAGGCTGAGTCTCCCAAATACAGTGAACACAGGCAGAACCTCCCATGTCCAGCTTGATTTTTAAGTTTGAAAGCAAAGTCGTCCATAACAAATGGCATACAGTAAACATCTCAGGCCTTGTAGCCTTCACAGCTTCTGTCCAAGCAGCTGGACTCTGCTGCAGAGGGACTGTGCAGTCATCCACAAACATGACTGATAGGTGTGACCTGGCCATTGCTCAGATTAAGCTAATCTGGTGACCGTGCTTAAAGATAAACCAAATTAAGACTCCTCCCCTTTATAGCACCCTCCTGAGTTAGGATAAAATTCATGAATTCCCCCACTTCCAGAAGAGAGAGCATGACAGCCATATGCCACAGAGTGCGGGCTACGTTTTGAAGGCACTGTCACCACAATGTGTTGTAAGGGGCTGTCATTTTCTACAAAGCTCACCTCGTGGATACACTTTTATTAGTCACAGAGGTCAACATGCTTGCCATAAATACATTTTTGAATTCCTTTCTGCATCTTCTGTCTAGTGGGATTATTTTTCATGTCAGTTTCCTGGCCTACAGCCAGGCAGAATGTGGGAGTTTTAATACCTTTAATCCATTATATGGACTTTTTAAAGGTCCATAAGACAAAATAAAATGCACTTTCACGGTCAAATATGCAATAAACTTGATCCGTCCCTTAATATTTCATATTCCATCTTCCACCCTGGCTGTGACTATTTCCAGGTTTCAGTGCACAGAATGATCTGATACAGGGAAACTTATTGCTAATTTCTCATTTAATTGTGTAGAGAACTCTTGACAATTCATAAACAATGCATTTCACTGAGCATTTTGGAGAGATTATTGCTCCTCACTATTCTGAAGATTTGAAATCTCTACTCACTTACACAGGTACTGCTTCTGCCCCAGTGTGTGGCAAGGTGACAATGTGGTCATGCTGATCCTTTACCACACCAGCTTTGCTTCTGGGCCGGCCTCACTGTCTAGCTGTGAACTTGAAACAACCCTCTCTTCTGTGCCTCCTGAGTACCAGACTGGAGTGGTGTGCCACCACTCTAGGCAACATCAGGTTGATTTTTATCAGGCCATTGTTTTGAAAAGGTGGCAGGACTCCCCCCACCCCAACACACACAGTTGCATGTGTAGCAAGCCTTGTAATACAGTCTTCTCACTGCATTGCCTTCTTATTTCCCAACTTGCTTATAAAACCCAATAGCACATCTAGTGAGCTTAATGTGTGAATGCTACCTGTCTGTCACCTGTGCACTCTCTTCAGGGATTCATATGTATGCTTGTGGGACTGCTGTGTTTTATTTTCTCCCTTGGAGGAGTAAATTGTTCTCCTCACACTGGACACTGCAATTCACAACCATCACAGAGGGCCTGAGGTAATGGGCCATAAGACTCACTTGATACCCACTAGAGGAGGGCTTAGATTACTGGCCTATTTATCTTTTGTGAAACATCTGTTTCTTATGAGTCAGTTAAAAGTGCAAACATCTGTAAATAATAAGTCTGTGTGTGCACATAATTTAATGAATTGGGACGTAGAGGGAGCTGAACAGTAGGGCACAGCAGTTACAGTAACTTCCCATTTGGTTAAAAATGTACTTTTTTCACTTGGGGGCATTAGCTCTGTGGATTCTGAGGTTCCCAGCCCTCCTTGTCTGCTCCCTACCACAGTATCTGGGAATGTCTTGTATAAGGCTGGCATAGTGTCTTGTATAGTACCTCACACAGATGTGGAGCCCCCTGCACCCTCACTACACCTCAGCCATCGAGTCAGCTCCACCTTCCTCTCACCTACCAAGGCTCTTGTGTAAGATGAAGAAAGCATGGGTGTCTTCCTCCTCAGTCATTGACTTCTCTAAGTACCAGCTCATGAGAAACCCTGTAAACACCATAATAATGGGCTGGCCTCATTTTAGTAAAGACCAATCACAACTTGAAGACACGAAGGCCGGAAGTAAACTTGGGTCAAGTTTCTTCTATTTTGTGTTTTAGCTTTATTTCTATTTTCTGTCTTCACACTTTCTAGAGATGAATGGAAGGGGAGGAGGAGGAAGAGGAGGAGGAGGAGGAGGATGGTACTGTCTTCACCAACAGGAAAAGCCATCAGAAAAATTTATGTTGCTACCAACACCAGTGCCCAAAGCCATGTGAAATCAGCTACTCTTTCCAGGTTATATCCAGAAGGGCTTGTTGTGGTGGCAAGCAGATGCTATCCCAACTTTGGCAGATGCCTCGATATCACCTCCCATCAAATATGTAAATAACCAAAAGCAGAGATTATCTAAGGTCTCTGCAATTCAAGTTCATTTCTACTAAACTACACCCAGATTTCTGTGCTGGGTCCTGGGTTACAAACAATGTACATATGATATATTCAGGGAAAAAACTCCTATAGAAGAGAGTTCTTGGAACTTTCCAGAAATAAATAGGGGCTTCTATAGAGTGTAGCCTGCTCTCTGCTTCCTTGAAGCTTGTTGAGATGTCTAACTCGATTTAAAACTGGTTGGCAGATGTGGAATACCATGTCCACTGCAAACCCAGGACTGGGATAAACACATTGTTTGCTCCCATGATACAACTGCTAGAGGAATTTGAAGTCCAATCCCTGGGTCCTCTGCAAAGTAAGAAGGAAGCCTTTGCCAGGCCCAGAGAATAGTTCCTCTCAGAGGGAAAAGCAATTCAGCATTTGTCTGAGCTCCCAGCCCTGCAATTCTGTTTACATTCTCCTGTGGTCTGTTTGCCATCTACTTAAAGAGATAATTAGAGCTTGCTAATAGCAAGAGAAGAGAAGACCGGCTGAAGGGAAAAGGGAGGCCAACAGAAGAACAGTAAGAGCCCAGGCAGACGGAGTTCTGCTGCGTCACTAGGTCATGCAGCTATTGAAAGAAAAATTAATTCTGATAAAATAAAATTCAGTTTACTTCCTCAGATGTATTAGCTATATGTCACAAACTCAAGAGATACATGTAACTCTGGATGACAATGTATGTGATAACATATTGCTTCTGTCATATGGAAGGTTCTACTGAAGGGTATTAGTATGATATGTACAAGAAATGTAGACCTGAACATCTCCATGACTTCACAGCATACAGTTAATTCAGTGCTCTTAATGGATCTATGATGATATATTGTATATTTACTAAAACATAGTCTAAAATATCAAAGGACAGTGCTACCCACAGAGCCAAGTCTTGAAGGTCAGGGAGTGGTGACCCACACCGTTAACCTGGACCACTGGAGGCAGATGAAGGCCTAACAGAGCCAGGTGGTGGTGGCACACACTTTTAATCCTAGTACTAGGAAAGTTGAACAGGAAGTGAGATAGGTGGGTGGAGAGAGGAGGGAGCAGTTCAGCCTCACCTGTCATTTCTCTTTCCTGTTGAGGAAAGAGAAGTCTGAGGCCTGAGGAGTTGGTTGGGTGAGAAGTAGCTGTGCTTTGTTCCTCTATCTTTCTGATATTTTAGCACTTTCCCAATATCAGACTCCAGGCTTTTATTATAATACCAAATAGAATTCATACAATATTGACCAAGAACTATACCAGACTTGAAGAAACAGATATGAAACATGCAGGGCTTGACTTCAGAGAGCCTCTGATGAGGAGCTACACAGGCGTACACACACACATACACACTGGAGCACTTGCATGAACATTCACAGCCCTGCTCAAGGGCACAAATCTGTACATACAAAAGGAAGCAAACAGACACAGTAAACATGAAAGCAGATACAGCTGTAGCATCTGGTTGTTCAATTTTTCTGTCCTTAATTTTTTTTTTTCACAGTAAAACATTGGGAAATGCGATTTGTTTAATGAGTATTGCATGCTGTCCTTCTTAGATTTTGTCAACTCAACACAAACAAGAGTCACCTGGGAAGCTTCTATCATACTGGCCTGTGGGCAGGTCTGTGTGGCATTTTCTTAATTAATGATTGATGTGGAAGGGCCCAGCTCACTGTGGGTGATGCCATCCCTAGGCAGATGGGGTTGGCTGTATAAGAAAAGTAGTTGAACAAGAACAAGCCACTACTCTATGATTTCAGCCTCTGCTCTTGAGTGTCTGCCTTGGCTTCACTCAATGATGGTCTGTGCTCAGAATATGCAAGCTAAATAAACCCTTTCCACTCCGAATTGCTTTCAGTCAGTGTTTCTCACAGTTAACAGAGGCACAAATTAAAAAGCACATCATATAACCTTTCCTTCAGTCTTTGATTAAGACTTTGTCCTTAAGTTTGTAAGGCATGCATCACAGATCAATTTCACAGATGAAAAAGTGAGGCAGCACGGAGCTCCAGCCCCCAGAACAGAAGTAGTATTTAGAGGAGTGTGTTCCTGAGGCTGCTGTGTTACATGGGCCCTGAGGCCATCAATCACCACATGAAACACCTGCATCTGGGGCCACCGCTTGACTTCCTACATAGTGGGCTTGAACCGAAGTCACTGAATGAGAATAGTATCTGAACAGCCAATAATCATTACAATTATTTTAAATTTGACAAAAAATGATGGTGAATCAAGATTGAGAACCACTATTCACACAAATACTTCAAGCGGTAGCAGATGTCAAAAGCATCATTGAGTTTTATTGTCTCAAGATTTTCCCCTTCTCTCTCTCATCTTCTCCTCTCTCCTCCACTTCCCCTCTCCTCTCCTTCCCCTTTTTACTCTTGGTAATGGAGGAAGGCACTATCATGCACAAATGCTGCATTTCCCAGTGCTTGTCTCCTTGAGAAGCTCAGTGAGCGCTGAGGTCTGCTGCAGCCTCAGGAGCATTGGCACAGTCCACAATAAACAGGACGCTAAACAAAGAAACTGAAGTGTAAAGGTTCCTCATGGTTCCAGCAGTTTCCTTCATGGTCTAGAAGGCCATCGTTTATGTTAGAAAACATAATGTAATCAGAGGAAATCATGTGAGCCACAATCCCATGGCTTTCCAGTCTTCCTGCCCTTCTTCTAACACTCCTGGGGCCTTTCTTGACATTATTAGAACATAAAGCATTTTGGGGGAAGTGTCCCCTCAGTAGACAGAGGTGACAGTCTAATGACACAGACTGAAGACCCGCAAAGAGAAAACCGCATGGGAGAAAAGCTCAGCTTGGTGGGGTTGTCACCCGGGCTCACAGCTGATTGTGGGACCTTGGTCACGTTACTTGCCTACTCTGAACTTCAAATTCTTCATCTATAAACTGTAGATAACGATTTCCATCTTAGTCTGTGGAGGATTAACTAAATTTATAGTCAGTAATGTAGAATTCTGTTAAATATATAAGGAGCCAAAAGGAGCCAAAAGGTTCATTCACTCTACGTCCCAGAACTTTCTTGAGTGTGGCCTTGCTCAGAAGACACTACTGTCTTCCTATTGGGCAGCACAGATGTCACAGGGTTGTGAAGACTAAAGATCACTGGGCACTCTGACTCTGGGCTAGCCCTGTCACTATTATACACCAGAACACAGTGTAGGCCCCCGACTCTGGGCTAGCCCTGTCACTATTATACACCAGAACACAGTGCAGGCCCCTGACTCTGGGCTAGCCCTGTCACTATTATACACCAGAACACAGTGTAGGCCCCCGACTCTGGGCTAGCCCTGTCACTATTATACACCAGAACACAGTGCAGGCCCCTGACTCTGGGCTAGCTCTGTCACTATTATACACCAGAACACAGTGTAGGCCCCTGACTCTGGGCTAGCTCTGTCACTATTATACACCAGAACACAGTGTAGGCCCCTGACTCTGGGCTAGCCCTGTCACTATTATACACCAGAACACAGTGTAGGACCCTCTGACTTTTAAAAGACACTTCAGCTTTCCCTCCTTGGAAGGCTGTCTCTCCTCCACACCTCCTCTTCTGATCCTCCAGGCAATGGCCTCCACTGAGCTCTCTGCCAGCAGTCAATAAGCACACAGTCCTCGGAGGGGGCTTTCCTGATTTGGGATGCCACTTGCCCAGCTGATGTCACACTCAGTTTAGCTGGAAGTCTGACCAGATCAGCTCATCCACAGGATGATCAGATGACAAAGGGGAAGTTTGGGGATGGTGTGTTACACAGCAGTAAGCCACAGGAACAATCATAAAGAATGAGACATTTCCAAGAGTCTAAGCAAATTCAACTCCATCCCCAGAGAACACAATTACTCCCTAGATACTCCAGAAATACTCACAAACAAGGTCTCCAGAAGTGAGCCTGGAAAACGAGCATTTAATTCATCACTCAAGGTAGGCTTAAAGGCTTCTTTTTGTATCTCATTTAGGAATAACCATGGGCCTCTACTGTGACAAAAATGGATACACCATCTGATCACTTATTCTCCAGCTATGAGTCTCGGGGACTCATTGTTGTTTCCATCATCAACCTTAGGTTCAAAGTCCCAGGGACATGCTTACATGATAAGGTGTGTGCCACATGACACACCCTAATTTCTCCTTCAAGTTTGGAGGGAGAAGAGACAGGGGCTGAAGGTTCTAGATATCCTCAAAGATCATATCAAGGCATCGGGCACATGACAGACACCCAGGAGCCTTTGCTGGATGGGACTCTGAAGCATCTAAACAGTAACAAGTGATGAAGGTGCAGGTGTCACAGTGGCACCCATCTCTGGGCTGAGTACCACAATAACTTACTTGTCACTGTCAGTAATGTGTGCAGATCTGAGGTCTGGTAATGGCTACCCCAGAATCAGGACCAGAGAGCTGTTCAAACTGTGGCAAGCAGGAAAGTCTATCATCAAGATGAGGAGTTACAGAAGACAGGACAGTGATAAAATAGAAAGGATCACAAAAGTAGTTGCCATTATTAGCCAGTGTGGATCTGCCACAGGCAACAGACCAAAGGCAGAGAGGAAATAACAGCCAGTGACTATAGTGTGTTCCTGAGAATAGAATCTTAATTTAAATGCTCGCCAATCCTTCCACAAATCCTGAGTGGCAGACATTATTGCTCCCATTTCATAGCTGTAGAAATCGACCCTGTGTCAAGCCAAGCTATTTCTGTTATCTTGGACCATCAGGCGGTGATGAGGAACAGAAGTGCAGAGATGTAAGGAAGGGTGATGTTGTGACAGGAGAGGCAGGAATCAGCTTGAAGTACAGTAACATACATCTCTCACAGCCTCAGCCGAGGGCAGGGAAATTCTTATTCTCTCACTCCAGAGGGCCTTCCATGCATAGGTGACTGGCTCACTCCTGCAGATGCTCAGCAAAGCCACCCAGCAGTGGAGAGATCCTTGCTCCTCTGGATCCTCCAGCTTGCCAATCCAAACTTCTTTCCACCCCCAGTTCTTATTGTTTCCTCTGATAAGCAGGGCCCCAGTGAACAATTAAAGCTTTCAATAAATAATCTCTAAGCACATTCATTTGATTGACTGTTATTTGATACAGCCGTTAGTTTCAATGGGGCAGTTAATATTGACCACATAAAGTACTCCAGGCAAACATGAAACAGCTCCAGAACTCCATGCATTATTACCCTTTATCTGCCAGTCATCTGGGGTACTTGTAATGGTCATGGAATTTAAAAATCAATAATAACAATTAGTGTTCTGTACACCAAAACAGATGAATCATGTGAAACGGGTTTTCATATAAAAATCAAAGGAGAAACAAGCCGGGGAAACGGAGAAGGCTCTCTGAATTTCCAGGACATACTTGCCAAAGTACCTACATTGAAGTCTTCAGGACAGGTAGCTAGACTCAAAATGTGGTTGCTCCACACACAGAAAACCATGGCCACTCTCAGATTAGCATGATCAAAGGAGTGCTAACGAACGGAAAAATTAATGGAACTGGTAATTTACTTCCTAGGAGATGTGTGGCTAGCTACCTTTTTCAGCTTTCAATTTGTAGGCATTCACCGCAATTATTTTGCTTCGAAAATGGCAAAGGCAATGCTTCTCCATGAGCCACCACTACAGTGTCTCTAGATAATTAAAATGCAAAGCAACAGGGGAACGTCTCATCACTAAACTGTAACCAGCATACTATGTGAAGCCATCCATTCCAAAGATTTGCTTTTCATCAATTATTGTTATTTATCTGATGTATATATGACGGGCTAATTAAAATGTATGCCGTTTTATGCAGCTTCTTGTCATAAAAGCCAATAAAAGCTTTCTGAGGACCATAATGAAATAATTATGTGTGCCTTTAAGAATTCTCTTCAACAACACATGGTGGCACTGAGCTAAATGAAAACACCGGGAACCAGCCTTTGCAGCCCCCACTTCCAATTTTAGGTAATTATGCCCACAAGCTTTCCATAGGCCAGACCCTAAAAAATCGTTTGAAGCTGGAAGGACCCACCACCCGCCTTTTCATAATTATGCACTTTGATGATGACATAACAAAGGCCGTAGCTGTGGTAACCTTTAATATTTTTTTGAGAAGAGAGTTATTATATTGCTTTTTTCATTTGTTCTGGAAATTGGAAGAAAATTGGGATAAATGAGATCTAAATTCCCCTTTCCGCAGTGAACTGATGTTCTTGTTCAGTCTTATCCCCCCGTCCTGCTTTGAATTTAGTACAATTTTAATTTGTAGAAAAACAGTAGTTAATATAGAACAACCAAATTTACTATTTTTGTTTGCTTTTGTTAGGAAGGAAAAGTAGGTAGCCCAGGCCAACCCCATCCCCCTTTGGTCCTGAACTTCCCAATTCTCCTGCTTTCACCTCCCAAGCACCCAAATACAGGAAGGTGCCAACAAACCCACCAGAAAAAAACGCTGCTGCTGAAAGAGTGAATAACTGAGTGTAAATGAAAAGGAAAATGGAAAGCAGAAAAATGAAGGGTACTACAGGTTTGGCAGAGAATGAGCTGGTCATATACACCACAGCTTGGAAACTTAGCTGAAAAGCTCAATGGGAAATTCTAGGGATGGGGTCTGACACTGAATTTCCTCGCATTTTGGCTGAGGAACTGGCAGGGTCTGTGGGTGGTTGGTTGCTGGATGGTCCTAGAAAACAGGAACCCGTCCATTGCCAGCTGGGGAAAGAGAGTCACTACAGGACTGAAAAGGAAGTCTCTCAGAAGACTTTTATTACAATTCCCTTTTACCATCAAGTTATTCTCATTTCTCTTGTGGGGGACAGGGACATGATTGCCTACTATGACCCTTTTAACTCTGAGATTTCTTCCTCCCCTCTCTAGGTGGGTTTTCTCCATTGGTGGCCCAGACTCCAAAGAAAGGGCTCTGCAGGTGGGGTAGCTGGTCTAATGTCACATCCTTCACTTCCCTTTACCCTGGCCTTTTTCTGCTCAAGCCAGAGTCTTACCCAGCTCACCCCCTGCAGCTAGGCACCCAGCAAGGCTGGAGAGTAAGCAAACTTCAGCTCTGTTGCCTGCCCAGCTCCAAGACAAGCAGAAAGCCCAAATAGCACCTCTCCTGCTCCTCCTAGGCAGAACTTGAAACCTTTTTGTTTAGAGGCTTGAGTGAGGTGGGATTCAGATCTCACATCATCTTTTTCTGTTTCTCTTATTTTTAATTAAGGCAGAGTCTCACTATATAACTCTGGCTGGACTGCAACCAAGCTGGCCTCAAACTCAGAGATCTCTTCCTGTTTGTCCCAAGTGCTAGGATTAAAGGTGTGGACCACCATGCCCAGCAGATCTTAGTGATGAAGCAGGAAGCCAGGCATGCAAAGCAGATTCAAGGTAGGCAGCAACTGACTGATGAGACAGTGTCACAAGGTCTCAGACTGGAATGGGGTGGGGAGGGTATCCCACTTCCTATTTAACGGGAGGTTCTTAAGCCAAAGCCAATTTCTGACAGGATCCCAATCAATCTGGAACCTGAGGTGACCATCCTCCTTCTTCCAACACCTTAACCCTCAATTTAAACACACACACACACACACACATACACACACACACACACACACACACACACACACACACACACACACAAATCCCCCCAAAGCTGGTGAAGAGTTGGTATGCATGTGTTTGTAACCATTCAGCTGGATTCCACGTCCCTCCCGATCCCACTGCCGCTCACACTGGAAAGCAGAACCTACCCTTGCAAGCTAGCCTCCTAGTTACAGATCTACAACTGTGGACAAAAGAAATCCGTCTCAGAAGAATGACCCAGAAACACAAGACGAACCCCAGTTATAATGGAAAAATTAAGTTGTGAGCTCTCCAGTTATATTGACCATGGAATCGCAAGGGTTTCTGTGCCATCCGTAGGTTCAAGGGGCAACCTAGGAGATGTCGTCATGGTGAAATAGCTGGCATATTTCAGTGACTGACATGGGAACTGCGGCAGAACATTTGAAATGGGGGTTTTCTAGAAACTCCGGGATAGATAATTGCCATAACTGCCCTATAATTTGAAAGACAAGATTTGACATCAATATCTTGGGAAAGGTTTCCAACCAACGTTTTTTTTCCTGATTAACCTTCATCAAAAACTCCCATATCTGAATAATCTATTTAATTGATAGTTAACTGCATTTATATTAGAACATTTAAAGTATAAAAATGCCATGTAAGGATGAATTTATTGGCACTTACATGTAGTTCAAACTCTGCAGAAGTCTTTTCAAGAGCTTCTAAAACACTGTTTTCTCAACCTTCCTAATTCTGTGACCCTTTGATACAATTACTATTATTTTGTGGTGACCCCCAGCCATAAGACTATTCCCATTTCTTCTTCATAACTGTAATTTCACTACTGTTATGCATTGTAATGTAAGTATATGTGGTTTCAGAGGGTCTTAGGCAACCCTGGTGTGAAAGTCAGTTGACTCGCAAAGGTGCCTAGACACAGGTTGAGAACCACCATTCTGAACGGCCTCTGCTTGTATTGCTAGGCTCAGGCTAGAGTTGAGAAAGAGCTTCATGGTTAGAGTGTCTGTCTGCATTTTCCATTTGCACTTTCCTCCCAACACCAGCTCTCTAGCCGTTTTTCTTCAAAAAACTTTTTAAAATAAAGAATGATAAATTCCCTGTGAGCAGAATTGATAATTTTCTTCATTAATCATATATTTCCTTTTTGGAGTAGAAGTTAAAGACCTTGCTGAATGTGCAAAAGAGAAAACTAAAATGTTCTTTTATTTTCAGCCTGCTTAAGGTGTGAACGGTTAAAAAAAAAAATATGTGAAATCCAAAGAATATCGTTATTTATTAGACAAGAAAAACAAGAGGGAAACAGAAACCGGGATGGTATTTGCTGCTTCTGGATGGTCCGAAATGAGAAAATCTTCAGTCAGGTCAGCTAGCCTGACAGAAACTGACATTGGGTCACTTATATGTTAAGAAAAAAGGTCCGATCCCTACAGAGCTCTCATATTCCCACTGGGCAGGCAAGTTCAAACCCGTGCAAACAGTATAAGGCGAAGTAGAGCCTGGACCTCCCAGGACACGGTTTTGGGAACTCACCTTTTCTGGCAATAAGATTTAATTGCTACTCTTTCGTTTGCCTCTCTCTCCCCTAATTTGCAAACCTACCCATTTATTGAAGAAATTTTATTATTTCTTATGTTTTTTAAGACTGGGAAAAACAACTTCATGCATCTTTTGTTTTCAAAATGACCCTGTCCTGCACTCTCTCTGAGATTTAAACCGAGTCCTCTGTCTCCTCTTTAGGATGGTGTTACTTACTGAGTCATGTGGCTGAACAGCAGAAAATTATTTCCTACTTTAGGAAAACAATTGGGCCTTTTCATTGAAATATTTATTCAGAAGGCCACTCAGATCATACAGCGGTTGTCCTTCATCACCCCTTCTGCCTTTCAAAAGGCAACTTTGACTTTGCCCCTTTGACCTCAAGTTAGAGCTCACTAGGAGAGGACTTAGATGCTTTTAAAGCTTCAAATCCCAGTCTCAGGGCTCTAAGAGGAGAACTTTTTCCCTCCTTAATCACACATTACTACTATTCATTTTAAAAATAATTTCTTCAGAATGGGCAAAACCCTATTCAAAAAGAATACTTTTTCTTCCCCTCTTTGGATGTGTTGAAAAGGGAGAGCACAGGGAAACGGGCCAAAATGCTGTCACACTTGTGATTTCACCAAAAGCAACTATATTTAGACCAAAAAATACAAAAATTTATCCTGTGCCCACAGAGCAATTAATGCAGAAAACATCTGGAGTTATCTAAAACCAAAGAATCCAGGAGGCATCTGAATAGACACTTAGTGACCCGGATGGACGTCTTCTGTTACTTACACCACATTCCCTTAGTAGCCCCTAATCCTGATTTCCAATGTTTATACCAAACAATCCACAGGCTCTGCTGCAAACCAACAGCTGGCTGGCATATCATTTTTCTGTCTTTAAAATTAAAAGGGAAATAAAAGGAGTATTCTAATACTTTACAAAGTGAGGTTCTGGAAGCATTCTTATGTTCAAATGTTTTTGAACACACACACACTAATAAACCTAAGTAGGCTGACAAGGTTGGCATAGCTCTGTGGAGAATTTAGCACCAGGTTTTCCTCTCTGTTTAGTAGCACTGTTTCCTTCTCGTTAGAGCAAAGTTGATCTGTACCTTTTCAAAACAGCCATTAGGTAAAATGAGAAACTAAGTCTGTGGGACTTAAGCTGTTACTTATGCAAACGTGACTCTCGTAGGGCTTTCATTTCAAAAGCCCAACATTGCAAGACACAGATACTTACTAAAACTTTTTTTGAAAAAGAAATGTTTTATTTTTATTTATCTTAAAAGACATAATGTCTGGACCAATGGACAGGCCTGGGACTCAGTGGTCGGTGGAGAACAGAGCCAATCTGCAGGGCATAACAAATATTGATACCTGACTAGTTTGGCTCCAAGTTGGAGCAGCGGGTTGAAACCTTAGCTGAAGCTGACCACAACGAGCACAGATTGCCCTTTTACAAAAATAAGACGCTGGAATTTCTGAAACCCTTTTGTCAAATGCCTTTATTTACTTTGCCTAATGCAGATTTCTTTGATTAGCCAAACCCTGCTGTTATCAATGCTTTTTACTTATCGGCTTGCCCTGGGCCAGTGACACATTCAACACCAGCTCTCCCCAGATAAAGCAAAGCCCTTGTTTAACTTGTTCAAGAACAAACAAAGCTTTTCTCTAGCTCCTGCAGCCCACTAGGCAGGTTAGGTAGGCTAACTGTAATCGGGAGAATTTCCACAACTAACTCTGCTCCACGGAACCTCTTTTTAGGACAGTTCTTTATTCTATTAAAAATTATGTTTCAAGACAATCCTCTGTAACAAGTCAGTTTCACAATGCCCAGTTGCCTGGCTTCCAACCAGAACATCCACATTATTTTAATTGTGATTGTTAGGAGGGCTCCAAGGATCAGCTAGTGGATTGGAAAATGTTTTTTAACACTAACTTTCTTTGCTTTCTCCCTAAAGAAAATGAGCAACAAGGGGAAAAGGGTATGACCAGTAAGGCATTTCCTGGAGCTAAATTCGCTTTGCCTACATGAGGCTCTGCGTACGTTAAGCTGGACAGCCAGACTGTTGCCATCAAATGGTTATTGATTTTCCAGCTACAAACCTGTTGATTTTCTGGCCCAAGAAGCAAGTCTTATTTTTTTTTTTCTCTTTTTGAAGAAAGTTTCAGAGAAGTCAGCTGACATGTGGCCACTGCCCCCACTCACTTGTCTGTTTGCTTCTTTTAGACAAGCCACCATGTTAGGGAAACTCAATTTCTTCTAGTTAAACTTTGACCTCTTTGAAAACAAAGATTTAAAATGTCATTTTCAGGCTAATGCTCCAATGAATTGTCAAATCAAGTACTAAAAACATTTTGATAGATAGATGAGCCATTTATCTAAATCACTGTCAGGGTGGGGAGGCATCCTGCAGGCTCCAACCACAGCGGCCAGCCCTAGGTAGGGTTTCCCAGGACTCCTGGTCATTTCTCAGGCCTAAAGCTGAGCTACTGTTGACCAATGGAGCTGAGGCACCATGTCAGCATCAGATAACCAAACAGTCAATATTGTTTTTTAAAATGAGGCTACCTCATTTAGATTTCTTTTCCTTTAACTGAAGTCCAGACTCCTGGCTGAATTGTAAGATATGGGAATAATGAATGGCCAGCTCAAGGAGTGTTGGTGGCCAGGAGTTCCCTAGCAAAACAGCAACTTCTTAGACCAACAAAGTGACTCTGAAAGGTGGCAGTGGGGTCAATACTAAGACATATTGCCTGTGCTCAGCGAAGGTAAAGGGGATGCAGCATCCTGCACTACCCTGCCCTGTGGATGATGGACTCTGGTAACAACCGCCTTGACAAGGTTTTATTCCTTGAAGGGACAATGTCATATTTTAATTACTTATGTACTGCTCAAATACACAAGTGTTACTGGGCTTGTGGCTAATTCTGGCCAAGTTAAACCCCCTCCCCTGCACCCATTTAACACAAATTGCATGGTGTGTCAGCTTGCGCTACTTGAAGAATGTTTCAAAGTCTTGTGGTCACTGTCTATTTTCCCTTTCTTTCCGCACATATTTTAAAAAATATTTTCAAGAGAGAATGGGGTGGTAAAGGAGAACAGGGGTGCAGGAGGCGTTTCTAGGAAAGAAAACCTCCAAGAGGGAATTTCAGCAGAGATGGAATCCGTATGCATGCCAGCCAGCCGATCACACCCTTCAGCATTAAATCATTAAACCCTTTGTCTTGCCACCATCGCACTTTATTTCAGTGTCTTTATTGCATGCAAGAGAGACATTTTTTTTCTTGGTAAAAGAAAGAAAAAATAATAAACCTACATTGAGCAGTGTGCCGGTGCTGCCATTCGGCCTGGGTGAATCCACTGAGGCAGGCTTTGAGAGCCTTTTCCTGCAGCATGCAGGAGGACGGGCTCGCGGTGTAGAAATCCAGGATCTGCCCGGGACTCACTGACAGAACATCCATACAGTCAAACATGATCTCTCCGCACCGCGCTCTGCAAAAGTGCTTATCCTCTAGGTGTGGAGGCGAGCGGCACAGAAAAGTCCACGAACTCCATCAAACTCTGCCCCTTTTTTGGCACGTAGGCTGTTGGTCTTTTTCCCAGCCCCGAATCATGAATTATGACAGACAAGCCAGCTAAAAGCCTGTAATTGATCCAAATGATCATTTACCATTTTCCAGGCTCGCTCGGCCGATCCAGCCGGGGCGGGGGTTCCCGCACCGATCCCAAGTTCTCCCTTCCAGGCGACGCCGGCGCTGGCCTTCGGGAGCGCGCGGGTCCTACCCCGCGGGTGCCCAGACGCGCCCTGCCCGGGTGGCTCGCGTCCTCGACATCCCAGTCCTGCGGCCGCGGTGCTGGGGAACTCTGGTCCCCCCCTTTGGCAAAGAATAGACCCTCCTGCCTCCGAGCAGCTCACTTCCTACCACTTCTGTCACAGGGAATGAAAGATTGAATTGCCTAATATATGCGAGTGAACTTTCGGTGAACCCTTCCCGGGCTGCTAACCTTCAAATGACCCAACCAGTCTGACATCACCAACTCCCAGGATTCTCACAGCGCTTAAAAACTCCCAGCAGCCCTACAAGAGCCGGCAGCCTGCGAGGCCGCGGCCAGCTCCCCATGGCTCAGCGTGCAAACAATGCCAGGAGCGCTGGGAGGAGCGGGAGCGCGGCTGCAGTGTGCGCCTTTTCATCTGCCCGACCCTACCAGGGAGACCCTTGCCCCCAGCCCACCGCTGAAATTGCCCCCTGCTCCGCTGTACCTGGCAAAGCCCTTGCAACTTAGGTATCTTTCCACTTCTGTAAAAGCATTCGGCGAGCCCTGAACAGCACATCGGGAGCCCGACACCCCCTCTCAGAAGGAAGCCTCGCGGCCCCGGAAACTTTCCATTTCATCTGCAGTCTTTCTTCCTTCTTCCTTTTTTTTTTCTCTCCTTCTTATTAATTTGTTTATTTATTTTTAAAAACATTCCTTTCCACCTTCTCCTTCTCTTGCAGGCTCTAGCTGAAGGAGGTTGCTCTGGCTCCCGAGAGGGTGGTGTGTGTGTGTGTGTGTGTGTGTGTGTGTGTGGCACCTTCAGGGATCTACTATGATTTAAATAGCCCCTGCATCTGAAACACCTGGAGCAGTTACAGATTAGCTACTCCACCAGTCTCCCCCCCACCAACACACATGCTGTTTGACCCCCTGCAAATCTCTTTCACACAAACACACAGAGAGAAAAGTGAGAGACAGAACTGACAGACCAAGGGTGTGTGTGTATAGATATGGGAATGAATTTTAGGTTCTGGCTTACTGGTTGAAGAAAATACAGTAGATCTGCCACTGGCCATCTGTGTGTTTTTGGGAAAACACTGATATCTCCCCCACTCTCCCACCCTCGGCTCAGTTTTCTCCTCTGTATAATGGTCCTGTGTAATATACCCAAAAGGAATATCAACTGTGTCTTAGCCTATTTCTACCGTGGGACTTCTGCCAGGGATACTCAGACCTGACTAAGCCAATGGGTTCAGAGATGAACATACCTATGCTCCCTCTGATCCCATCTCAAAATGAATGGCTTGCTTTTCCCACAGTCCGTGACTGGGGAGTGTGTTGGTGGCCTCTCCATCAAGCTCATGCTCCTGCATGTAATTAAAGTCATATTTTGAAAACTGGGTAAGTATGAGGGTTTTATATTTCTGAAATCTAGGCTTTGCTCAGACCACCCCTGCCCAATCTTGCCTGTTTTTTAAAACAGTTTTCAGATAAGAGGATTCTTTTTCTTTTCTTTTTTAACCTGAGTATACTGACTCAGGCCAGAAGAAGGAGCAGGGTTTTTGTTTTTTGTTTTTGTTTATTTTTTTTTTTTTGTTCTCAAAGCCTAGAGGCCATTGGAATAGAGGCAGCCAGGTAGCCAGGGATTTCTGAGAGAGCCACCTGCAGCCACTTTCCAGCTTCTTCTCTTGGGTGCAACAGGAAAGAGGATGCTCGAAAACTGGACTCCTACTTCCTTCTCTATCTCCCTAGTAATTCTCCCACAGAAGACTGGCAAGGAGATGGGCAGGAAAGCCTGGACTCCTTTTCTATACTCTGGGCAGGGTCAGGACAGATGCACACTGACAGAGAGGGGCCTGTCGGGCACCCATCCTTGCTGAAATGCTGCTCTGACTAATTGGTTGTTGTGGTGCAGCATGAGGGCATGCACTACACTTCCTCATAGAGACAGAGTGCCCATAAGAAGATGCTAAACCTGCATCTCAGGAGCTCAGTTCTTGCAACAGAGTTCAGAGTGCTAGAAAGGTGAGATCTCACTGAAAGTGGAGGCTATTTTTTTTCTCTCCTTTATGTAGCCATCTACTTTGTAACACAGTTTTATTATTAGAAATCCTTCAACTACAAATAAAACACACATCCTAAGTGAGGGAGCACATAGGAATTTATAAAACAAACACTGAGCACACCACCATTGAGCAATTGTAAAGATACAGAACACTGGTTTTGTGTGTGTTTCTGCTTGGCCCCAGAGACTTACTGCCTTGAATGCTTCCTTAAGGTGCTCAGTTTCCTGGAAACAGAGTCAGTCACCCTGGGTACTGGAGGTGGAGGAAAAGATAAAGACAGAGAGGAGAGCAAACAGTGCAATTGCACTACGATGTAAGTTAGAAGTGAGAAAGATTGGCATCATGACAGACACACATGTCAGGTGCCTCATCTAGGAGGCTGCTATACTTCCTTGCTGATTGTGGTCCCAAAGTGCAGGAAGGCATTGGTCACAAGGAAGAGGAAATGAGGCACTGGGGGACTGAATCCTCAGTTCTGTTCATTGCCAGCCCCATTTAGGATGGGAGGCACCACTTCCAAATGTCTTCTGTAAATGTGCTTTTGTACAATGCCTTCCCCATCCCTCCTTCGTGTGTGTGTGTGTGTGTGTGTGTGTGTGTGTGTGTTGCTAAAATTCCTTCCCTTTGGGAGATCTCAGCAATGTTTAACCCGTCTCCTAAAACCAAGGTTCCAAGGACAAACAGGTACAAGTCTGCTAAAGTTCACTCAGGGGAACTTTGAACTTCCTTACAGAGCATAGGTGAGAGAGTTCTCCTCCCCCCACATGTCTCTCCTGGAGAGCCTGTATGCAGTAGAGGGCTACCCCAAAGCTGCAGAGATGGAGCCCATTTCTCTTACATATTTTAGTCCTTCCCCAGAAAGAGTCGCATACAACAGGTGATAGAGAGGGTGTTGTGCCCCTCCCCAGTGCTCCATGGTGGGGGGGTGGCATTAAGAGTTACCACACTAGCTAGGGTTATCCTTTTGCAGAGGGCACAGCTGAACTCCCCAAGATGGCAGTTGCTGGGCTGAGAGGGCTGTCACTCTCTCTTTGGGGGTGTGGTGGTATATGCCTATGACTGGGGAATTTCTTTCTTTACACAAGGATAATTTAAATTTATAACTACCTTGAGATTCTTGTAATTGTAGGGAAATGAACTTGATCAGTATTTAAATCTTTGTGGATGGGATACTATGAGTTCCTTATACTGTAATGGGACTCACTAGTCAATTAATCATTTCTCATCATGGATTAACGACACTGGAAGCAAGGACTGAGGCAATTAGGAAGTGTTAATTCACAAGGTGGACTCACAAGTCAGCCATATTTCTTATCAGTTCTTACACCATTTGAAAACACGATCCTTCCTCTAAAGTTTTCCTTTTAAAGAACCTCAGAAAACTCCAAGGATAAATAATAATTCCTTAAATGTATATCCATGTACTTTAATGATTAATGAATAGGTAATTTGTTCACAATGAAGTGTAAATGATTGACATTCACTTTGAATCTGACTTAAGTAGAAAGAACCTTCCCACATCTCCCTTGTAGGAGCACCTATTCTAACATGGACTACTTCTTCTGGTTGTTTCTCTTTCTTTCTTTTTCTTTTTTTTTTAGTGTGCATGTGTGTGTTTGATCAATGGCTTAATAAAAGTTTTCCCAACGAACAACCAGAGAACAAACCAAAAACAAAAATAGCAAAAGTTTGAGAACAAAATTCATTTTGTTTGAGAATCACCGTGTGTTTGTCCCTGTGACACAGCACATTTGAAAACCATAATCATAAAAAAGGAATTTATAGCCAGAGTTCAGGGTCTACATCTGTTTCTCTGGTTTTGAAGCAGCAATTACCCACTGGACAATCCTGAGCGAAACACCATGAATCACCCTCGGCAAACATGTTGGAGCCAGAGAGTTTCCTGAAGAAAGACACGAGTCTTCGTGCACACACAGCCTTGCTCTCAGCTACTCAGGCCAGAGTATTGGAGAGCCTTAGCTCTTCCAGGTATAAAGGCACGAAAGTAGGCTACAGCATGCAGGAAATCACCGAGCAAAATACATTATTTTAAAAAGGCATGGCTAGCTTTTTTATGATTTTTATTTAATTTCTTTCCTGTTAGGGGTTTGGGGCCATGACAATATGGGCAGAGTGCTTGAGTAGCATGTATGAAACCGTGGATTAGATCCCCAGGAGAGCAGGAGTCCAAACGTATCCTCAGCTTTAGACTGATTTGGGGGCCAGCTTGGTATACATGAGTCTCTCTCCCCCAAACAAACAAAGCCAGAACATTATTTCCTATTATCCCTCAAACCCTCTTAGGTTATTGCCTTTTCAATGTAGTTCTGTGGGGGATAGAATACACAGGGACTGTGTTACAGCTTAGTGGTACAGGCTTAGCTCCAATCTCTTGGATCCAACTCTCCATACTGAGGAGGAAGAAGAAAAGGCAAATATTGAGTGATCTATGTGCCTCTTCAGGGAAGCTGAGGCAGGGATGTGTCAAGCACAATGTTAACCACAAGGCTTTTTCAGGGCTTGTTGTACCAGCCATGCTAGTTTCCACAGGCTTTGCCTGGCAGTTTACTGAAGCCACTCTGTTTGGCCTGTTGCTCTCTGAACACCTGCTGATGCCTTGAAGTGCATACAAATAAAAGTGTTTGCAGGCATGTGAAATGGAGACTAACTTACACAGCCAGGTAGTGGACTAAGATTGTCCCATGACTTACTTGTCTGTGCTCTATGTTCTTAGTATTTCAGAATTTTATCAAACTCTACATCATCTTGTATCTGTTGGTGTAAGACATAGAAATACACACATGGATCTTCTGTTTGTGTGTTTTGTTTTTTCTTTTGCAGTGCTAGGATTAACCCCAAGGCCTGAGCACCAAGCAAGACTGAGCCATATCCTAAACCCACATCTCATGCATGCTAGGCAAGCATTTGACCTCTGACCTGCATCCCAGCCTCAAACTGTGGTTTTGTTAACACCCTCATTTACCTTCTTCTTTGAAAACATTTTCCAGTTTCAACTTGTTCATGCCATGAATCATGTGGTGTTTATTATGTCCTTCATCCAGAGTGTTTTATAATGCTTTACTCAGAACCCTCTTTCTTTCTTGCCTCACAGTTTCTCACTACATTGTCATTCTCTGTTCCCTCTGTGAGGAATGCTCATTGTGTCTCCATTTTAAAAACATATACCACAGCTGAGCACACTGGCACTATCTGTGACCCTTGTAATCCTAACACCGAGAAAGGAAAACTAACACCTTGGGGCTTCCTTGGGCTAAGATACATGATCTTCTTAAAAACCAACCAACCAACCAACCAATAACAGAAATCCAAATGGTAACGAACAACCCAGAGGCCCTGTTCTCTCCTGTCTACCAACCTTCCTTTGTAGCTCACCCAGAGACTGTCAGCATCAGGGACATAATGAACAAGACAGTCAGTACCAGGACAGCCACATGGTCTTACCTGGCCAGTTTACTTATAGTTTCTTAGTTTTATTCTGATTGATCTTATTTTGGGGAGGTGTGTTGATGTGGAATGTCTAGTGATATAAGATGTCTTTCTGTATCCTCGGAATTACCATTGGATAACAAAGAAACTGTTTTGGCCTATGGCAAGGAAGGCGTCTTACAGGCCCGTGGAAAATTTGAGCATAGATAAAGGAGAAGAAGGGTGCAGTCAGATAGAGATGCTTTCAGCTGCCACTGAGAGAGGAAGATGTAAAGGCATAGCATGTGGGCTTGAGCTACAAGATGTTGGGCTTTTGGAGGGCAGCTCAAGTGGCAACAAGGCCTGTTCCTGAGTTTCACAAAAGCCTTGGTACAAGCATGAGCTGCTTATGACAGATTTAAGGTTACTGCTCATACAGACAAAAAGGAAACAGAGTCAAGGATGGCTTCTTAGTAGCAGTGTTATCTTGGGACAGCTTTGTTTGCTAGTGGTGAGAAGAGGCACCACTCTTTTAAGTGAAGCTTCCTGACTCAGCTTTAGTGGCAAAAACTGTGTGGCTATTTTAAGAGGCCCTGCTGCCAAATGCTTAAATAGAGTTCATGAGCAATGGGTGATGGTGCTCTACTTGGTGGCAGCATGGATCCTAAAATTTCCCAGAGTTGAGATGGTAAATGTGGTTCCTGCTAGTAACTCTGCCATAAAGGTAAGCTCTCATACCCCAAGGAGCTGAGTGGAGTCATCTGCCATAGCCCAAACTTTAATCCTAGCCACAACTTGGCAGGTTAAAGTTGTGGTCAGAAACAGAAAAAGATAAGAAATTTATAGTAAAGACAGATTAAAAGCAACAACAATAATAACCAGCCCTCAAAACCTCTAAACAATTTGGTTTAGTGTGTTTAAAAATATACATAGGCTTGAGAGCAAAAAGAAAAAAAAATGATAGAGAAATTCCTTAAAAAAAGAAATAAAGTGTTATATATAAATATATGTATATATATCCCTATGAAGATGGAAAACACAGAGAGTCACAGTCTAAATTATGTCCATTATTATGTTTTTAAATTTTTAAAAAATTGTTGATGAGCTAACTGCAGAAAGAAATTTGATTGCAAAGGCTGCTAAGTTAAACCAGCACATATATTTTAAAAGTATCTTCGCTTTGAAATTTGGATCTTTGATCCACTTGGACTTGAGTTTCATGCAGGGTGATAGGTTTGGATCTATTTGCATTTTTCTACACACATGAGCTTCAAGGCTCCTGACTAAGATGATCCAGTCTCATGACCTCTAATTAGCAGGAAGTAGTTTATGGAAAGCTATACCCAAGTTCCCAATATATTATTTATAAATTTTTTTTTTTTTTATAAATGGTTAATGGTTATAGTAAATCTCTTTCTAGGGAAAAAAGGAGGATATGATAGAATTGATGAAAAATAGATTATTGAATCTACTTCTATCCAAAAAACATCTATGAATCTCAAAATACTTTACGTTGGTATGGATTTATTGATACAAATTTAAGGTTAATTTTGTTATACTGTATGTATATTTGTACTCTTGTTTAAGATATTATGTTTATGTGACTCACTTAAAATTGTAATGTATAATTAAGAAATGCAGATTAATAGTTAATCATTTATTATAACCAAACTTATAGACGTGTTTATTAGGGTTTTTTAGATATACAAAGATATATTTCAATTAGATAGGTAATCTTCAGACACTTCAAAGACCTACAAAATATGACATTTAAAATATTTTAAGAACTTAGGCTTCTCTGGACAGTGAGACATATTTGCTCCTGGCTGTACCAATCTACCTCAAGGGGATGATGGGTACCAAAGAAAATCTACGTGAAGTTCACTTTCTTTGTGGGAAAAGTTAGCCTCTGAACAAGAAACTGTTTTTGCCTCAACTGCTGATTGCTTGACAGTATGCTGTATAAACTGGACATGCAGGACCCATAGGAAAGTGACCTCTGAACTTTGCCAAAACAAGCCAAGATGGTACTTCAGGTTTCTGCTTTGTAGAGAAAACCATGAGACATTCTGCAGGACACAAGGAGAAGTGACCAAACTATGCCAAAATAGGCAGAGCAGTCTTTTAGATTTTCTACTTCACTGAAAGGTATGACAGAGATTCTAGGACTGTAGGCTGAAGATAGATGCCCTAATATTACAAAAAA
This sequence comes from Sigmodon hispidus, assembly GCA_004025045.1. Classification (NCBI taxonomy): domain Eukaryota; kingdom Metazoa; phylum Chordata; class Mammalia; order Rodentia; family Cricetidae; genus Sigmodon; species Sigmodon hispidus. The sequence goes on from PVIH01000668.1 coordinate 286,348, forward strand.
CTTTGGGTGACTGTCGAAGTAGCCAGGTGTCTTTGTCATTTCCAGAATTTGGAAGTTGCTTATAATGTACTTCCTGTTTACTCAGGTAATATAATCATCTGTGGTCTTTGGTGGAGTTGAAGATTAGATAGTTATAATGTTCCTTCATTCTTATTTATGAAAAAGATAAATTGGATATGAAACTTTGGAATCACAAGGATAAGGTAGATGATAGAATATTTTCTTTCATTTTTGTAAATACAAACAGATTAGATATTATAACTGTAATTCTTGCCTGATAGCTATTTTGTTATATATAATTTTACTGTGTTAAAATTGAAACCTTTCTTTTGATTAGACAGAAAAGAGAAAGTTCCTGGGATACTTTTCTGTACGTTGTGAATTATCAATGGGTAATAAAGAAATTGTTTTGGCCTATGGCAAGGCATCTTATAGGTAGGTGGGAAATCTAAGCAGAGATAAAAAAGGAGGGTAGAGTTAGACAAAGACACTGTCAACTGCCAGATAGAAAGGAACTCAGGCAAGCCATGAGCCACGTGGCAAGACATAGATTAATAGAAATGGGTTAAGATGAGAGAACTAGCTAGCAATAAGCCTGAGCCATAGACAAACAACATGTAATTAATATAAGCCTTTGTGTGATTATTTGGGACCAAGCAGCTGTGGATGGTCCAAGCCTCAGGGCCAGAATTTTTACCCCAGTGTTTGCCTCTCCTTTCAGTGTTTCCAATGAATTAAAATGAGACAAGACACCTAGACAGGTGAATAATCAGAAGGCCTGCCAGACTTCTTTAAAGATCCTCTGGGAATGAAGTATGACATTTCAGGATCATGGTAGTAATAAAGAATACCTTTCAGCTGCTGCCTACATTCTTAGCTCAGCATGGCCTTTTCAGAGATCATATGCACCATCCAAGTAGTCCTTGGTCCTTAAACTGTGATGTTTAATTTAAGTGCAACAATGGAAAACTCAGTTTCTCAGCCACTTAGAGGCATTTCAGGTGCTTAAAAGTCACAGCTAGCAGCTGCTGTGTTAACAGAATGGTACAGACATAAGACATTACTGTTCAAAGAGGTGCTAGAGTCAGGCTAATGGTCAGAGAGGCAATGTTGGGAGGCACTCACTGCGTTTAGACTGTGAGAAACTTAGCTTTGCCACTTGCTGTCTGACCCCAAGTCAGCCAGCTCACCTACTCTCTGCAAGCTTAACTGTCTCTGCTACCCAATGTGGACTGAAGTCATACACCTCAGAGGGTGGGGGCACATAAACAAATGATGTCATAGAACTTAAAGCATTGTCTGGGATACGGTATAGTGTTGCTTAAAATGCCAGTGTTGCTTCAGGACCATACTGCCTGCTCTTACTCAAGAGTGTGGGACCTTGGCCTAAAGAATTTTGCCAGGGTACATTTCCACCAGATGTTTAGGCCTGTGGGAGCAGGGTGCATTTCCAGTCCCAGCAACAACTCCACTTAGGGAAACCACCTTCACCCAGAGTATTGACAGTTTGGGGCACATGTCTCAGGGCAATAGGACAGAGGAAGCAAGATGTTCCAGCTCACCTTCTGCTCATTTTTCTCCCAGAAGCAGGTCTTTAGCCCTCATTTGAAAGACATCTCTCTACCCAGAGGGAGAAAACTGAAGACACAGGGATGGAGAGAAGAATCTGAATAAACAGGACACACAGAAATCTTCTAGAGCAGCCCCAGTGGCACAGACTCAGTTTACACACCTCGCACTCAGCCAGCTCTCTTCAGCCTTGGTCCCTCTCTGCTGCTTTACTTTTTAAGACACCCATATCACACAGAATTTAGTGAGTTCACATTTTTACTGTGAATTGCTGATTCGAAGTCCTCAGCAGTGAATGGATTCCACAGATGGGAACAGTGGCCAGGAGAAGGCCAAGCCACAGGTGGCAAGAGCATCCACCTAGATCCTCCCTGTGAGGCAGAGCTGTCCTTAAAGGCTGGGTCACTTACCTCTAGATTCAGATGATGACATAGGAAAGCAGAGAATGACCACATTAGTGCATCATATTTTGGGGTCTTTCTAAAAATCATGTTAGTTTATTTTCTCATCAGAACTCCTTTCATTTGTTTTAAATTTTTCAAAAAAAAAAAAAAAGTCTTGGTATTTTGCATGGTGTTGCCCAAACCCTGTGAACTTCTCCTTATGTGAAACACTTGTCACCTACCCTGTGAGGCTGTATTCCTGTCTCCCACCTTGTAGAGATTGCCCTCTTGCCCAGAGAAAAGTGGCCAAAGTTTCCCTCTGCTTTCTGTGTGCTCCAAGTAAATACGGCAAAGCCCTGGCAGAGCCTCACCTCCTCTTCAAGTCTTCTAGGTCTGGTTCTGTGGTTGGACAGGTTCTGGCCTTCTGGGCTGCATTTGGAGGGGATACAGAGCCCTGCTTAATCACCAAATGTGTGACCAGTTTTGTGGCCAGACTACATGAAGTTTTGCTCAACACAACTGAGTTTGGATACTGCCTCAGCTCTCCACTGTTCCTGTGAAACCAGTATAAAACAGAAGCAAAGGGAAATAATACTGTAATTCAGCTCATGGGGAGTAGTCAGTCTATCATGGGGAACACCAGGCGGCAACATAAAGCATGGAGGGAGGCTTCTTACTGGCTTCTCTGGTTCAAGGTCAATTACCTTTCTTATACAGCCCAAGCCCACCCACCTAAGCATGGTATCACCCATAGTGGGCTGGGATTTGCTCCAAAAATTAGAAACTAATAAGCGAGACCTTGCAGACTTGCCAGTATGTCTGTTAGAGTTTGAATCCGGAGGTTTTCCCAAGAAACAGGGTTTGTAAGTGCAGTCTCTAGCTTGAGCTGCATTTTAAGGCTGGAAAGGCTGAGAGAGGCGGCCCCTGGCTGAGGAAGCAGGTCTCCAGGATCGAACATTGCCAATGACCCCTGCTTCCTGCCCATGTCACATGACCAACCTCAATCTCAAGTTACCACCGTGATGAATAGGAACACTCCTATGCCTTCCCCACCACAACGGATGGAAATGGTGGGTCCAAATAAAGCACTCCCCACCGTTGCTGGACACAAAGGTCACTGACACAGTGGCCCTCTGAAAGATCCAAGGTGGGCCTCCTGTCACCGTTCTCTCTGCTAGAGCTGGCAAACCCTAAAGGTTATAGAATAAAGTTTTCCTGGTGCTCAGGAAAGAAACTTTCATTTACTTCTAGATTTTCTATGGCTGCTGTTGAACAGCAAAGCTGATCAATTACAGCAGAGACAATGGGTCTTGGAGCTTGCTCTGTAGACCAGGCTGGCCTCAAACTCACAGAGATCCACCTGCCTCTGCCTTCTGAGTTCTGGGATTAAAGGCATGTGCCTTCACTACTTTTAATAATCTCTTTTGAATGTTAACATAGAAACTATGATTCTAATGAAAACAAGAGCTTAAGTCATACTCATTTTCATGCCATGGCTAGGCATGCTTTAGTTCTTAGTAATTTCTAGGATGTCTTTGCTATTTCTTGCTATATATCTCTGAGAGTTAAAAGAAGTCCTCTTGAATAAGGAAACTCAACCCAGGTCATTGATCACTACATAGATACCTGGTGTCTCTCAGTAAAGACTGCCTGCCTAACGGGCAAAATGAATGACTGCAAAGGGGTTTGTCTTAGTTTGGGTTTTTATTGCTGTGAAGAGAAATGAAGAACAAGGCAACTCTTATAAAGAAGACATTGAATTGAGGTGGCTGGCTTACAATTTCAGAGGTTCAGTCCATTATCAGCATGATGGGGAGCATGGCAGTGTGCAGGCAGACCTGGTGCTAGAGTTGAGAAGTCAGACAACAGGAAGTGAACTGACTCACTGGATGGTGTCCTGAGCATTAGAAACCTCAAAGCCCAGCCCACAGTGATGCACTTCCTCCACAAGGCCACACCCACTCCAACAAAGTCATACATTTTAACACTATGAGATTATGGGGTCCAATTACATTCAAACTACCACAGGGTCTCTTTGAAGATACTGGTTTGCTGAGCTATGTATAATTTAGTAGAAAATAAAAATTGGTTAAAAACCATGGCTTACTACTTCAAAGTAATCATAATGAGCTTATTATAAGTAAAATAAAATTAGATACAACTATTAGATGATGTCAGTAATAAGTAATGTATGGCATAAGCCTCTGTTTCTAAGGCATCAATGGAAAAGTTCAAATAATGTTTTTTAAACAACAACTTTTTTTTCAAGAAAATAAAACAACAGAAGCCATCAACTTATACCCCAATAGAGATTTAAACAAAATAGATCATGTCTGGAACTTTAAAAAGAAAATACAGAAGAGAAACCTTATATATAACACATAAGATAAATTAAAAAGAACCTTAAAATTTATGACTAACTACATATCTTCTCACTCCTAATCGGTAAAGAGTTTGAAATGAGACTGTTACCTAAGACAACCAAACTCATGAAAAGATGTCATATATAATTAATCATTAGAGAAACAAAAGTTCAAATGAATGAGGGTTAGAAGCATAGTCCCATAGATGAAGTGCTTGCCTTCAGGGCATGAGACATGGGTTGGGACCCTAGTGCCATGTTAAAAGCTAAGTGTGGTAGTGTGAGTTTGTAATTCTATTGCCAGGAAGGCAGAGACAAGAGAATCACTGGGGTATCCTGGCCAGCTGGTCTGTGAGCACTACATAGGCAGGAGCAACATCCGAGGTTGTCCTCTGGCCCCACATGCACATGCGCATATGTATACACAGAGTTCTGTCACAGAGCACTAGGAATAAATGAATCTAAGATCCATATGAATAAGTTTCAGAAGCAATGCTTTGTGAAAGTAGCTAGAAATAACTAAAAACTCATAACTTCATTCATGCAAAGTCAAGAAAAGGATGCTGGTCAGGAGCAGGTCAGGGCAAAAAAGGGAACAGGCTCTGACATGCTCACTTTCTTGACCTGATTGAATATATGTGTTCAATTGTTATAACAAATCTAAGTGTGTCCTGATAATGGGTGTACTTTTTCTCATAAATGTCATTTCAATAAGAGTGTTTAGTTAATAAATAAAGAGGGGATGAGGCATGGGGCTCACAAATTGTTAAAAACTCCCGTCTGGTCCTTTAGCTTCAACATCTGAGAGCAACCACCCTAGAAAGCTGTGCAAGATGCTAAAGAGCTCTGAGCAGAAGCAGGGATGTCAAGGGTAATAATCAGCACTGGTTGTTAATTCTAAAGTACAGCGAGCATTTGAGGACACTTCATGCTAGCACCATGTCACTAGGTCCCCTTGGTGAGCACCAAGAGATAATAATACTTTAAAAAAGCCAAAGTCTAACATATTAAAATATTGTTTTTGTACATTTCAAATTAATATCTGAGTAAGAAAATGCAGAGAAAGACGTGAAACAAAAGTCAGGAAATGAAAGAAAAATTAAAAGTGCTTTTTCTTCTAGGTAATCAATTTCTATCAATTTCTCACCAAGAGGTGCCTTGATCCCATAGCATTACTAGAAGCTAATAACACCCTTTAGACAATATAGCCTTGTTACTGTGGAGTATCCATATCTGTGATTTCTTAAACATGGATCCTTCTGCCATTCCAGGGTGTCAGATAATTTTCAATGTCAGCTGCTGCCCTCTTCTTCAGAACCCCTGATCCTAGACACACTGTCTTATTGTTCTTCCCCAGAGACCTCTGACACCTCTCACAGAGAGACCTCTGTATCTTTTACACTTTTGGAAGGTTTGGGTAGCTTTCTGGACACCTCATCTGTGACTGTCCACTCAGTGAGTTCTTCTTCTTAGTATCACCTCAGCAGACAAAGTGACACAGTGGTATCTTTGAACAGAAAGCCTTATTCAAAGTATTGGCTTTCAACTAGGCAGCATAAATTTGAATCCTAGGGTGTTTAGAGTGTTTGGAAGAATTGTTGTTTTGCAGGGGCAGCCTTGGCACTGAATAGGAAGAGTCTGTAATGAGGAACAATTCATGCTCCAGTAACATTAGAAAATAAGTAATTCATAAGACAGGTGATCCTGAGCCCAAACCTCATTGCTTCTTGCACACTTGCATCAACTGTTTTTCAAGGTGTTGATAAGCACTGTGTCTCTCAAGACTCAGAGTCTATAGAACAATGATTGTATTTTGTCTTGGGCTGACTTTTGCCAGGAGCATCTCTCAGAAAGTCATGCGAGTCCCCTAGCCCCCAATGCTAGCCTTGTCTTTCAGTGTGGTCAGGCCACAGCTTTGACATATTAAAGTACAAATGACTCCATCATAAACAGCCTTCCCTTGTGTCTTCCTCCATGTTATCTCTATGCTACAGCCATTTTCAGGCTTTGCACAGGGAGACTTTGCTCCACCACAGGCTCTGGAACATTCTCTAAGCTCCACTACTGCAGGCTCCGGCATGTGCTGGGGTCAGCACTAAAGGTCTAAAATCACTGATTGGAGACACAGTTCTGACCTTTGGTGTCAATATTCTGGTTAAGGCAAGTTTTAAGAATGCAACAAGGTGACCTCACTGGCTATAGAGTTGAGAGGAGATTCCCCAAATTAACTGGAATGAACTTATACAGGTGAGGTTACCTGATTTCTCCTCGCACAGCCTATTTTTTCTAGGTGATTCCAAAAGGTTTCAGGGAACCAGGAACAAATAAAGTAAGAATAAACAAACAATCCCAAACTCCTATGGCAAAGAAATCAACACCACTCAGCTTAGACAAAAAAGAGAATAAAGACAAGAAGTGAATCAAATAACGCCTGTTGATATCGGGTAGAATGTCTGGACAAAAGAGCTATCATTTTCACGTGGGAGCAACATGACATGGCAATGTGTTCCTGGCACTCATCCCAACACCTGCTTGACAGAGAACACCACAGACAGATGTGTGATACCAAGGAAGGACAGACCCTGCCAGATGTGTGACACACTCTGAGGAAGGCTGTCCTTGCCATTTGACTCCCACAGTGGAAACAATCTAACAATTCAGGCCTCACTGTGTGTTTGTTATTCAAAGAAAGGGACACCACTGTGACTGACACTATTTATCAGCCATTTTCAGGTCTAGAGACCATATGGTGTGTTTTGGCCATAGTACAGATTCTCATTAGGAGAGAATAGCAAGGCATGGAGAGATGGCCCAGTGGTTAAGTGCACACACACTGCTCTTCCAGAGGATCCCGGTGCAGGCATCAGCAGCCACATGTTGGCTCACAATCATGTAACTCCAGTTGCAGATCTTAGATCCTATTCTAGCCTCTGTGTTACACAGAAAAAAGAGCATACACATAAAATAAAAATAAATGTCTTAAAACAAAGAGAAAGAATAGTAAATATATCATTACTAACCTATGTTCAGAGAAATGAGTGAAAGCAAATCTGGACCAGTGTAAGTGCTAGTCAGTCAAACATAAAAAGAGACCAAGATCTGTATGATTGGAAGCTGAAGTTGTATTTGTCTAGGACTAGAAGTGGCGTATGTTCTATGCTTCTGAACCAAATGGTACAAAGGAGATCCAGAGACCTTCTGTACTTACAAAGAGATGGCTAATGAAACTTCAGTGGATGCAGAGCATCACTCAGCGTCTGTGCTCATGGACTGAAATTAATCCACTGAGGTGTTAGAGAGGGTACCAAACTCAAATCCCTCAGATGTAAAGAAAGCAGAATTTTACAGTTTATAGCATTCATAGCTCTCTATTTCTTTTGAGTCTTTATACACTTTAAATATAGCCCTAAATTAGAGGTGCTGTTACCTCGTGTTCATGGGGATGGGATTGTGTTAGCTCATATTCTCCATGAATCCTAAATCTTCAGTTACCTGGAGAAGACCCTCCCATACTGCAGAGTTAATACCCTTTTTGACTAAAGGTTTGAGTCTGTGATGAATGTGTTGAGATATACACAAAGTTTGCAGTGGCCAGCAGCCAGGAAAATGTGCAGCCCCAGCAGATGATGCATATGGAGCAGGAGCTGAGCATGGACATTGAGCACAGCCTCACTGACAGATGCTCAGCGACAGAGCAAAGTCAGTAAGATGGTCTCCTGGGAGAATGTGGAGACCTAGGTGAAATCATTTTTTGTAATGTCAGTGGAAGATATTTCTGAGCTACATATTTTTCTGTGGTATTGAGTAATGAACTCATAGCAATGGCATAGGCTGCTGTGACCACGGGGGCCTGGGTCGCCAGATGGACTTAGACAGAACCTGCTTTGCTGACATTTTTCTACCTGAGCACTTAGCAGCATCAGTTGCTGTCATCCCTGAAATGCTATGGTGGCATTTCTTCTGTTGTAGCTTGATTTACCATTTATGTGGAGCCTGGCAGGTCTCCTGGAGCAGGTCTTCAGTGTGTAGAGCCTGGCAGGTCCACCTGGAGCACATCTTCTGTGGTACTGAAGACACCAATGAGGCATAACCCAAGCTCTCTGTGGCCACTGTCTGTAGTATGTCTTGTTTTTTTTCTAGCCTACCCAGGCTTATTGAGAAACCATGGAAGAAACGACCAGTTCCACATAGCCGGGGAAAGGTGACACATATTTGTGTCTAGGGTTGAGTCCTCAGAAACAGATGCTAAAATGAGGGTTGGAATGAGAGTTGTGTGGAGATCCCAGAAAACCATGGGAGGGAAGCAAACACAGGCATAATAAAGATGGAGGCCAATATAGGACATACTATGGGAAGGAACTACTGTGGGCATTTGGAATCACTCCTGAAGAGGATTATGGGAGATAGTGTGGAATGCTCTGAAAAGTTACCCTCCTCAAGAAATGATGGCAAGGGGATGTATCTACCCACTTTTTATCTGCTATTACAGGTGCTCTGCATTTTCTGATGCTTACCTCTATTGCATGAGGTCAGAAACCTCAAGTAACCTTTGCATGAGAAGGGAGACAGAAGAATATAGATGTGACCTTGACGCTATCTATATCAGTGTGCGTGCACATGAGTGTGTGCATGTGTGTGTGTGTATGCACACATAACAAGGTTAAAGATACACACGTGGGTTCAAGTGTGTGTGTACACATAATTATGTAAAAGAGATACATCAGTGTGTGTGTGTGTGTGTGTGCCTTGTGTGCGTGTATGTGTACATATAACAATATAAAATGTAAGATGTAAGAATGAAGCTAATACCACCACAAAAGGGAAGTGGACATAGCCTAAGTGCAGGACTGTGTCCTCAAAGACCAGAGAAATGTGCTCCAAAGTAAAGGTGGGTTTATAATTTATAATGACGGCTGTGCCTTTAACTGAGAACCCATAGTCCACAGAATCTTGTTTCTTTTTATATATATTATGAAATACCTCCATCCACAATAGTCAATGCTGTTAGTTTCTGTCATGGAAGCAGCAGCCCACCTCTGCTGCCAAAGCAGTTACATCTTCACCTGTCACCAAGAGCCTTTCCACCGTCAGCTCTGCACTGTGTGCACCCTTTCAGAGTACCTGCCAGGCGCAGCTCGCTCTTGCCCTTGCTGCCTCTTCTCTTGTCTCTCATCTTTGCCTCTTGCTCCCCTGACTTCATCTTCTCTCTCTTCTCTCTCTTGCTGTTGGCCTCTCTCCTGTGCCCTCTCAGACAGGGCCTTTCTCTCTTCTGCTTCCCCTCCCTCAATAGCCTCTTGCATTAACTCTGCTGTTGCATGTGGCATGTCTGCCTAGTAGCATATCATGGCCTTTCTTTTTATTTATCCTTTCAAAGACAATTGTTAGTGCTCTTGTGGTACAGATGAGGAAACCAAGCTGCAGTTAATGTGCCTGAAGCTCCAGTGAGGAATGGCCACACATAATTTATGTTCAAACCTGTCTGCTTACACATTCTGTGTTCTCTTTAACTGTGCATTGGTTATCCCACCTGCCACCCAAAGCAAGGCCTGGAGCAGCAGCCAGGAGGAAGGGTCCATTGAGAGTCACCTCAAACATGGAGCCCCAAGCTGAGATAAACCATCAGGGGCACACAGCATGTTTGATGAAATAGCCTGGGAAATGTGATATGGAAAGTCAATAATTTACAAACAATCATGTGAGCTAGGAACACAGGGCACAGCCATGATGCAGGGCACTCACTGCACACACGGCCTGTTAGAAGCAGAAGTGAAAGCCGTGGAGATGACAGTCAAGGTGTCTTAATGTAGTGTTGAGCTTCGTTTCCACTTTACTCAGTGCAGCCATTGACCAAGGAGGCACAGCAGTGGTGGCTGTGCTCTCTGCCTTCCTACTCACTTTGGCCTGTCTCTGACTCTAAAGAATCACCCCTCCGGCCCCACTGAAGGCTAAACTCCTCCTTAACTCACATGTCCACATTCCGTGCTCCACCGTTTCCAAACAGACCTGCATTTGGTAACTAGACCTTTAAACAGGAGGAGTTAAAAGAGGGAGACACTAACCCTTACAAGAACAGGAAGATGTGCTGAGCTCTCATTTATGTCACAGGAGGACAGACAGGCCTGATGACAGGCACAGAGGCCTCAGATGACAGGAGACTCATGATCTCAGACTTCTAGACCCTAAACAGAGACAATACACTTCATGGTTTATGCCACAGGATGTGATATTTTGTTACTCAGCTACACTGACTGAGAAAATCCCAGACAAGGTCTGAATACTGCTTCAGAGTAAGTGCCCTTCTTACTTAGAGGATTTTTCTTCTGACTGGCTGTGACCCTTCCTGGGGGTGGAGGAGGCTCACGAGAATGTTCATAGCCACCCCCACCAACAATACCAGACATCCTCAGTGTGGCCATGGCTTGTGCCCTCCTCTGAGCCTAGCTTTTCTTTCCATCTTTTAGCACTTCCAATGCTTTCCCCAGCCATATCTGTCAGGATATTGCCCAGAGAGCCAGCAGGAATAGTGCTTCTGAAATCTCTGAACTTCTTGGCAAGCAGCACAGTCTATAGTAACTTTCTACAATGACAGAAACAGATCCACAGCATCAGTTATAAGAGATCTATAGCCGAGTCCTTAAAATGTGTACTGTGATGGGAACGAACAGAAACTTTTAAAAGCTCAGTAGCCACATGTGGCTTGTGGGAGATGTGGTTGGCAGGCATCACAGTGTACAGTGTATATTGTAGCAGCCCTGGCCCACTCTGGAGGCTGTGAACCTCTTCAGAATCCATTTCTCCAGCCACAGAGCAAGGGCTATTTGGAATAAGAGCCTGATAAACTAAGCTTATATGGCTGCAATTTTGTCATGAAACCCTGGCAGGGTATATTTTTTGCTGGTCTTGTATCAAAAGAGAAAGTTTTCAATGCCTTTTGTGGATTTCACTAGATACAGGTTACAGGTCTGGCAGAGAGACATCTAAAATAGTGCAGGCCTGATCTCAGAGAAATGTGACTTAGTCAACCTCATAGATTAAAAAAAAAATGTTATTTACCCTCCAGTGGCCTTCAGGGATCAAGTGATGTGTTCCCGGCATCTCCTCCCTCCCCCGATTCTGAGAGAATCAATTTTCTTTTCCACAGATAGGAAAAATGTAGAGTAAGTGCTGGCTGGGCATGGAACCATCTGGATTCCTGAAAAGAATACAGTAAGCAAATATGTTCCCTGAGAGGCCAGCTACAACTAGAGTGGGTATGAAAAGGACCTGGACGTCCATGTTGGAAGGACAAACTGAAGATGTTCACGTTGCCATGGGACTGGGGTGTATTTTTCTCTGTTGCCAACATTTGAAAATTAAAGCAGTTATTCATGGGTCCGCCTGACACCTCTCCCATGCTTCATCCCAGGGAACTTAGGGTTGATGGGTGCTCAGAAGTTCCTCTTCACTCTCCAGAGAACAGAAGGATTTTATAGTCTACCCTGATCTGATTCTCCCTCTGTAGGATGGCCATGCTCTCTAAAAAGCACAAAGAGTTGGGTCAGCCCTGATCTCTCTTGTCTAACGTGCATAGGCCCTTGATAATCTGACTGGCTGCATGGACTAAAGGAGATGAGTTCTAAGAATGAGCTGTCTACCATGAGGTCATTGCCAGCTTCTGTGGAATGTAAACAGAATGGTAGCACATTCAAAGTGTGCAAAGAGCCCTAGGACATCTCATTAGAGAGGGGTCCTTGGAAGGTGTGAGCTAACAGAAACCCCATGGAAAGAGCAGGAGCAATCCAAGACACCAATGAGTGCTGACAAACACCACACCTCCCTCTTTCTTCAAGCCCAAATCAAGCTGTTGAAGCAATAGCAATTTGCAGCAATATCTCCCCCATCCAAGACTGGGCCCCACTAGCCTCTCAGCAGCCTCTGAAAGGCCCAGGTGGAGCCTGTCCAGGAAAAAGAAATCCTGAAGCACGCAGTTAAAGTTGCAAGACGCTTCTTCCAAGATAGGCTCCTGGAAAACACACATTCATCTTTGTCTTTCCCCGCCCCTCCCCCGCCTTCCTTTCTCAAAACAATGCACAGTTTGTAAAAACTGCCATCCTTTTATTTAATGGCTGATTCACAGAAACAGAGTTGGAAACACCATGGCTGCTCCCAGCATTCAAAGCTGCCTGCCAGATTTCCCAGACAGCAATTGGGATTTATAAGAAAGTGGAAAAAGTCATTAGGATGGTCACATGGTTTGGGACATGGTCTCTTCTCATTTCAGAGCAAATTAAAAACATTAAATCACAGGTCTGAACTTTTCATTTTGGTTCTGGTTCTGAAGTTAAGCTGGGGTACGGTCCTGCTCCATCTGCCAGGATTGAGTTCTATCGTGTCAGTCCATCCTCACTTACAGAGGTGAGGGCTGGCTGCTCCAGAGCAAAGGGAAGCGTCAGTGCTGTGCACCTGGCCTGCACTTCAAGTCCTCTGACTTTCTGGGAATCCAAATCTGAATGCTGTTTTTCTCCATGCGCTTCTTTTCCCCTTTTATCCTCTGCTTTTTTGCCTTCTGTGCTTCGGCCTCAATCTGCTCACCTGGCCTCTCTTAGAAACCTTTGATTCATTCTTTAGCTGGGTGTTATCTGCTATCAAACTTAACCTCTGAGATCTTTGTTTTAGGTCATATATTTCAGTTACAGTTTTGACTTCTGTTTTTAAAAACAAAGTTTCATTTTCTGGTGAACTTCTCTACTTTACAGTTTAGGTCTTGAATCCATTAATTGCACTATTTTACTTAAGTTTAGATTCTGGATTACTCGTAGGTTGGCTCTAATCCCTTTCGATTTTCTCATTCTTCCCTTTGCTCTCTCTCTCTCTCTCTCTCTCTCTCTCTCTCTCTCTCTCTCTCTCTCTCTCTTCTTTCCTTTTCTACCCTTTCACTAACTTAAACAGTTTCCCCAGACACCACCCATGGCTTTCTTTTCATCAATGCAGTTTATACTCCTCTGTATAGGGTTACCTGCAGCTTCAACGGAGTCTGGGAAACAGAACATTTCACAAAGGTGCATTTCTATATTGAAGAAAACAGAACTGTTTTTATTAAGGGTTAAGTGGAGAATACTGAAGGCATCTTCCATATTTAGTTACTACAGCTTTAACTGAAGCCAAAGGAAAATAAGAACCAGCCAGGCCATCCAGGCCATGCAGGTATTTTTACTACTAAAATATCACAGTGACAGTTGGGTTACATGACAGTTCAGTCCCTCTGGGTCAGGTTTGTGCATGTATCCACCTATAAAGCCTTCAAGATGCAAAGTCAAATGGACAGAGTGTAAAGAATCATCTATTTGAAAATAGATCAGAACCAATTTTGCTGTGGCCACATGTGGCTAGGGGCAGTATGGGCCGTGTCCCTGCTTTACATTTCTCATTATAAAATAGTAAGAAATACTTGAGTCTTGGCAATGTCACAGAAGCCAATGAAAAGAAATTTGGAAATATGCTCAAAGATAGCAAGCTGTGTAACTCTTGTATTTGCTATGCCAGGTTTTAAAAACTGGAATTGCCCAGATACAGTGGAGCATGTCTGCAATCAAGTGTCTGGGAGGCTGAGCCTGAGGAACTGTCAGCTTGAGATAACCCTGGGCTGTCTGGTGAATTCAAGGCTGCACTGGGGGCACAGTGAGACTGAAACTAAAATTCAAACAATGATGAGGATGACGATGGTGACGGTGATGATGACTGGAAGGCCTGGGAAGATTGTTCAGTGATTAATAGCACTTGCTGCTTTGGCAGAGGTCCTGGCTTCAGTGTCCAGTGTCTATGTTGGGTGGCTCAGAACCACCTGTAATTCAAACACCAGCTAAAGGGTCCACAACTCTTCTGGCCTCTCTAGGTACTCATATATATGTGTGTGTGTGTGTGTGTGTGCGCGCGCGCGCGCACGCGCGCGCGCACGCGCACACACACACACACACACACACACACACACACACACACACACACACGGGGGGGAGGGAGGGGGCTGAAAGAAAAATATTAATTCAAAATCTTGAAAAAAATGAAACAAATATAAATTGTTAAGAGAAAGTTTATAAACAGAAGTCAATAACTTATATTAAACATTTATGCGAATATAATTTTATAACATTTTGTTGAAATTGAATGTATAAAACTATAGATGGTGGTATATGGATATGCACCCTCATTTATGCACAAGTACACATATGTGTGGTTGTTTACTTACTGAGATTCTGTGTGTCTTTGTCATGGAATTTGCTGGAATTCACAATGCTGTAGTTTAGGATTCAGGCTTATGGAGCCTGCCTGTGATCTCCTTCCCATATGGGGGAGGAGACGGTGGTGGAGAATTATCAGTGTTTTGCCACATTAAAACTGCCACCTCTCCCACTGGAAATATGGCAGTGGTGTTGTATTTTCCAAGATATATGCCAACAATATTTCAAAATATGATTAACAGTGCCAATAGCTTGTAAAGTTGGGCACATCTTTCCTTGTTCTGCCTTAGTGATGCCATCTATCTTTGTGAAGGCCGATCTATTAAATAGCTTTTTAAAAGCTTGATGGTGGTCTTTCTTTCCCCTTGGTGTAGTAGTGTAACTTTTATCAATAATGATGGGAGTTACTTGGAACACTCCAGTGGTTATGTGGCTCGTGTAGTTAATGGTGATGGACCAGTCTAGAAATTGTGGCCTGGAGTTCAGGAGCCTGTGCCAGTGTGTGTGTGTGTGTGTGTGTGTGTGTGTGTGTGTGTGTGGTGTGCTGTTCTGTTTGGGGACAGTGCTCACCATATCTCTTTGCAAGCCCTCAAATGTGGAGTTCTTTCTGCTTTGTTATTTTGATACAAATAGTGCATGAACACAAAAATTGAAGCAAATTTCTCTTAAGAGTCTGTCCCTTTCAAAACCAAAGATTTATCATTGCTTCAGCCTAATTTTAGTTAAAAACTAAATATTTTAACACTTCTTGGTTTTATAAAAACCCTAACATTTAAAGTGTGTATAATAAAAAAAAATGTTAAGCATAAGTGTCTACCAGTTTCACAAACGGCACATTTTTTTTTGAGTGTGTGCACATGTCTGTTTGCATGTATGTGCTTGTTTGGGTGTATATGTGTGTTTATGTGTATCTGTGTGTCTGTTTCTGTGCGTGCATGCCTGCATGCATGAGTGTGTGTGTGCATGTTTGTGTGCGTGTGTTGGCCAAAGATTGATGTCAGGTGTCTTTCTCAGTCTTGCTCCCTTTTACTTTTTTAGGTAAGGTTTCCCACTGAACCTGTAGCTCACTGACGCAGGCAGGCTGCAAGGCTAATAAGCCCCAGGGGTTTCAGTCTCTACCTCCTCAGATCTGGGGTTTAGACTTATGCTCTTATGCCTGGCTTTTACCCTGAGGTTCAATCTCTGGTTCTCATACATGGTGGAGGAATCCTGACTGAGCATCGGTCCTTCTTGAGGCCTCTTTAACATGGTGTTAATCCCATTAGTGAGGGCCTCACTGTCATGATTGGACCATCTCCCAAGGATTCTGCTTTCCAACATCATCCCATTGAGGGTTTAGATGCAACTTACAAATCTGAGGGAAAGACAATAAGTCTGAAGAACTGGACACACCCATCATACCCAGTCCAACTCATCCTTGACTGGCTACTCGTTATTCTTTGAGCCCAAGCCAACCTACTCTTCTCATGGTTCCTCACCATCTGTCTTGTTCTTTCTGTGTTGCTACCCTATGGGCACCAGTGCTCTCCCCACTTGGCTTGCCTTTACCACAGAATCAGATATTCTGTTCTTTTTCTTTAGGCCTTTTCAAGCTCTGTAAGCCTCTTTTCCATCAGCCAGTATATTCCCGGGATAATCAGTGTTCTGATCCTATGATTACCATTGCCTCTGTTAGACTAAATTCTAAGGACAGTCCTCACGCAGTATATCTACTTCTGAGTCCTCAGCAACTAAGCTGTTCGTGGAGGCAGAGGGGCTCCCATTCAACACTGTCCATGTATAGAGGCAGACCAAGTACTTGGTCAGCACTCTGAGATGAATGAGCAAGGCCTGTCAGGGCCTCTCAGACCTGCAAAAGCTCCAGCTCTGTACATGTGGAGATGTGTGCTATGTAGAGAAGAACATCATGGATGACTGTTTCAGCCTTAGATCCACTGCATAGAGAGGCTTCAATTTCTACCCTTCATCCTGCTAAGAAAGGAGGCTTTGGGAGATATTTAATGACCCTCTGAGTCAAGAGACTAATGTTCGATTGCTGTCTCTCAAATGAATGTGCTGGGAAACACAAGACAAAGCCAGGTAAAAGACACAATAGTATCCAAAATGAGACAAAATGGAATATTATCAGGGAAATGGATTAACAAAACCCCCAAATGTTACAGTATCTCTGATTGGGAATGCAGGGCTGCCAGTGACCTGATAGGCTGCCCAGTGACTCAGATACCTGGATTTCACAGGACATAGCCATGCTCCCTTCTGGAGTGTTTGAATGGACAGATGTGTGTAAATGAGGCCAGCTGAACTCTGAGTGACACCGTAATATTCTAGGATATTGCTTTACTTTCTTGAAACAGTCTTATGTCCCTTAGACCTTTCAGAGGGACCATGTCTCTCTAGTCAATGAAAGACAAAAAAAAAAAAAATCCTCTCTCCAACTATAAACAAAAAACCTCATTATGGTCTAAAAAATATCTATATTAAAGAAAGTCTGTAAAATTACAGAAGAATAGAAACGATAGAAAAGGCTAGAAGCACCTTTCCCACACACTTGTGGACACTCCGTAACCACTGGGTTTCTCAGTGTCATCAGCTTTCCTTCATGCAGCTAAATTTCTTCCTCAAGAGACCTTCCTGAATTGTCAGAGTTAATGGAAATTCTTACACTGCACACTATTTAATTTTAAGATTTTCTGTCTAATTTATTACCAACTACAAATTTCATTTTGCCAAGGAAAAATCAATTTGTTTGTTTCATGTTGAAAGTAGCTTTTCAAATACATTCTGAAGGTATACTTACCAAGCTCTCCTCTCTCTCTCTCTCTCTCTCTCTCTCTCTCTCTCTCTCTCATTAAACTAATGTTTTCAAGCATAATTAAGAAGAGTCAGGAGAGCTACGTATATTGTAATTCTGTGACATTAAAGAAGGCATATCAAAATGATTTTACAATCATATCATTACATCAAGCTCTACTGTGACTGCAATAGTATTATAACCATAATTAATTAGCTGTGGTACAAATTACTAATAAATCTTCAGAAATTAAATGCCTAATTTTTCTAAACCATATGTCTTTGTAAATTGATTATTTAGAATTTAGAGGCTTTTTAATTAGGAAGAAATTTATGCAATGCCCTATGTAATAATTAGGAATCAGCTTTTCTGTAATATTATTGAACATCAGCAAAAAAATTAAATCTTTGGAAAATAGTCTGGGTTAATTACAGTATTTCACTGTCAAAAAACAACATATATGTAAAGCTTAGGAGGCTAATGTGGCCTCTCCATTTCTCTGGCTTCCAGTTTTAGTCTCTCCCTTCTGGAGCTGTCAATGCAATGGAATCCACCACTAAATGGGGGAGGGATGGCATCCCCAGGGACGGGAGTCTTTCACTGTAGATTTTCACTTCACCAATCTAGACTACACACTTAGCACTCATTTCCCATTCCTAAAGGCAATGCGGGGCTGGGGGTGGGCTTTCTGAGAATTGCCTTAATCTTCAGCGCCTATTTGACATAAAACACAAAGGCCCCTTTGTTAGGAAAGAAGGGACATCATTTAGAGCTGAAGGAAGATATTACTGAAGAAAGACTTCATCCTGGGTGTGATCAAAAGACCCAGAGACGGGGAGAGATCTGAAGGCGAGCCACTAGGAACCTGCTAGGCCAGCAGCCTTCAGAACCAAGGCCTTCCTGTAGCAGGAAGGATGGGGAAAGCTCCTGAGATAATCCTGTTCCTGCCCACTCTGGGGAAATGGTGAAGATACTCCATGAGATAGGAACGAACGGTGGTAAAACCAGACAGAGAGAATGCAACCGGTCTGGAAGCAGACCAAATCTCCATGCTCTAGCTCTCTTGTTTCGTGGTCCAATTCAGCAAAGAGCTCGCTCTGTGGCCCCAGGTGATACTGAAATGAGGCCTAATTTTCAAACTATCCAGGAAATAGAATTCCTCCTTGCTAGCCCATGAGTCATCCCTGTTTCCTCCTGTTAGGTCTCCCTTGAGTGTGAGCTGGGCCTTTACCTAAAGAACTGCCAGCACGCCTGTCATACTTCTGAGCATGTGAAGCCCAGAGACATTTGATCTCTAATTGTTGTTTGCAGAGGGAAAGAGCAACCACAGCAGCCTGTCCCCTGCAGCAGAGAGCAGGGTCTACATGATTCCGCTTCTAGGGGAAGGGCTGCCTGTGTATAAATACTGTGAGAGCTCAGGCCCCATAGTTGCAGCACCCGTACAAGACAGCCATTTTACTATACAGACAAATGCGGCACCCAGCCTTCTGTGAATAGTGAGGATTCCGTACGTATGACACCCCAGGGCAGAGTTTTGAGGTGTCTCTTGGAAGCATAGTTGCAGCGAAGATCCCAAAGCATGGTTGCTGACAGACTTCAGAGAGCACAGATTATTTTCCAAAAAGCCTTGGCAAATGACTTAAATTTTTTAATTTTAAATTTAGTAGACAAATTGGCAGGCTGACTCAGGGAGAGTATTATTGGAAGCCAAGTTCTCTGCCTGAGTCGGGGATGTCTTTGCTGTATGCAGAAAAGGGGCTTACACATCCGCCTCAAAGGTTCAGCCTCTGCCTCACACAGGAAATAAGCTCTCTGAGGGCTACTGTGTGCTTCTTAAAACTGCCTAGTGCTCCAGCCAGGGGTCGGTCAGGACAGTCCTTCCTGCCGCGGCTCTCACTGGTGAGCAGCTGCTCCCCATGCCCACCCCTCCCCCACCTCCTCTTCACTTTTCTAGCCAAATTTCTGTTTCCAGCTTCTGTACTCCATACTCTGTCCCCCATGATGCCTTTTGATTTCCCTAGCATGGTTTATCAGCAGGCTGCAAATGCAAGAAAGATAGAGACATATAATTGGATACACAATTGACTTTTCATTCTCTTTAAATTTTATAGCTGAACAGAATTTGGCTAGCTTTTCTTGTGTCCTGAAAAAGGTGAGGCTGTCCTCTTTTCTGGAGAGAACACAGACAAGGTTCTTGAAGAAGCTGCATGCCAATAGTGCCAAATATATCTCACGTCAGCCCACCTCCTTCCACTGAAGCCTCCCAACAAGGCATGTCAGCTCTGTGCCAGAAAAGGCTGCATGTGGGTGTGACTGCAGAGCTGGCCTTGTGCGGCTTTAAGAAGGAGGTAGCTAAGGTGCAGACCTAACACCCTGCCAAACAACAAAACACTGCCACTCACACTCTTCATTTTTAAAAACAGAAGCTTAGAGTCTGGTTTATACATTGTTAACACAAGGCCCACTTGACATAGAGAACATTCTTGTTAGTCTGTAATTTGGTTCCTGTGTACCTCATAGGTTAACATGAATAACAGGAAATAGTTTGCTAGCTCACTCACTTGCTGGGGTTTTCTGGTTCTTTCTATCTATATCTATCTATCTACACACACCACACACACCACACACACACACACACAATTATAACTCACTGAATCACCTTTTAAAAGGCATATTTTGTTATTATTACTCTCATTATGGTGCTCAGAAATTAACTTTCCTAAGATTGGGGCCTAGTAGACTGGTGTCTGTGTGTAGGACATAACCTACCAGAGGCCAGAGCCACAGAACTACACAGCATCAACCCCTTTCCGTTTCAAACTTACCCTCAGCCTCTGGGAAAGACAACACTCTTTTAAAAAGGAGTGTCCTTTCAGAAGTGTGATGCTAGCTACCTGTAGGCTGCTGGACATTAGCCTTGGGTCAGTTTCCACAGTATTATACAAGCATGCACAGCTTCTCATCTGCCTATACCATTCTAGGAATGTTCATAACTTGATAATTACAATTTTATAAGCGATGTGGAAAGATCTAACACATTGAAAAAGAGTGATGGAAGAAATCATGAGTGAGAGAAGATGAACAGAAAATGGAAAATAATGTGGCAGCAGGAAGAAGGGAAAAATAACCAGACAAATGTCCAGGTGCCAAGAGAAATGACAAATATATAAGAGAAGAAACCCAAACACTGTAACATGCATGAGAGGAAAAGCAGTCTCTGGTACATATGCAAGACCTAAGGTAAAACCAGCTGGGAGGAGACAATTGCACGAAAGGGGAAGGGACCAAGGTGCTATTATTTGAATTCAGGGTCCAGTTTTTATTACTACATTTGAGCTACATCAACATTGTCCTCTGTTTTCAGGAAACTTTGCAATCTTCTAAAATACAAGAAATGCTGTTTGGTTTTGTCTCATCCCTGGCCACTCAATTCCTGCTTGCTTGTTTATTTTTTCTTGAGCAAAAGAAGTTTGACTGAAGGTTTGGCATGTGGGATAAATCTTCCAGAGGAAAGACAGGGAAATAACTCCGGAGGAAGGAAGGATTCATTGTGACAGCAGCCGGGTCAGGGGAATGGCCACAGAGCTGCATTCCTGAGAGGGCTGGCCTGCAAGGATCTCAGCTGTGTTGAGAGACTGGCTGCTTTGCCCTGGGACTGAGTGGGGGTCACCCTGGAGGCCAGCCACAGGGCCTGGGACTCAGAGTGTTCTGCTTTCGATTAAGAGCTGGGTTCACCAAAGGGGTACAGTGTTGGGAGGAGCAAGGGCATGTCTGCTTTTCTAGGGCCTTGCTGAAAGTGGTCTATACCATTAGATGGAGGACAAATAGTGTGTGTATAGATAGGGGCACCCACCTCTCCTTCACCCCCGGTTATGAGAATCCTTTCATTATATTTCTGTTGTTTACAGAATAAGAAATTCAAGGGCTTAATAATGATATGCTTTCAAATTTTGTTTTCTTATCTAAGAGTAGGTAGGTCTTGTTTTTGAGAAAGAGTCTTGTTAGGGATCCTGAGCTTCCCTCAAAAGTCTTAATATCCTAAGTGCTGAGATCATAGGTATTCGACACCTTAAGTACCTTTTCAGTATTCTCATCTGGCTCCTTGTTAATTTTCTATCCATCCAATTTCAAAAGCGCTTCTCCCTGCAGCCTTGAGAACCTGTACTTTAGTCACAGCGGGCGGCTGTGTTTAACTCCACATCATAATGCTCTACGGAATCTAAGACACTCATGAATGGAAACTTAAAAGCAGTTGCTTCATGTACTCACACACACTTTAATTCCCATTTGCAGGAAGCTGAGGCAGGAGAATTGCTGCATGTTTGAGGCCTCCTTGGGCCACACATAAAGTTTCAGGCCATTCTGAGTTCCTATAAAATTTTGTCTCCATGAAGAAAGAATGCACCTTTACTTTATGTGCCACTAAGAAAGAAAAGCTGTGCTGCTAAATTAGACAGGCCATTAGCAAGGAGATTAATCTTGATTCGGGAAACGTTATAATGTTAACAGCATTATCTGGATAGGAGGAGTGACTATGTTCCTGTCCCTCGCCCCTGAAGCCACTCCAATGCAAACAGCCTTTTGTACTTTCTGAGCTGGCATGCAAAGATCTGAGCAAATAAAATCAGAGAGACTGCTGGCTCATTCAGTTGCCCAGACAGCATATTATATTCATTTTTGCACTTAATGTTTCCCAGGAAATTCAGCTACTAGGCTGGTATGGAATTGCATTCTTACTCTGCATTTACCCTGAAGCTAAGTGACATTATCTGAAGGCCCTGTAGTCACACTGGCAGGATCATGCCTGTAGAAGGTGAACACAGGCCTCAGTTAGGCCGCTTTCATCAATAGTTCCATGCTTAGGAAACATGAGGAAGGAGAAAGCATGGGCTTCTGCTTCCCACTCCAGCTCCTGAGGAAGCTGGGTACCTGACTGGAAAATAATGAATGTGCGCTTGCCCCATCTGCTCTGGCATGGGGTCCCCTATTTTATCTCTGTGGCTGTTACCTGTCACCGGGTGGTGCTTGGCGCCGACAGTGGGGTGTTTGAACACACCATGACTATCTAAACAGACTATTAAGTGGTAGTAAAGCAACACTAGTGAATGGCAGGCCAATAAATCTCCAACAACTTACATCTCCTGCACTCAGCTGGCTGCTGCGGTGTCCCTGTGTTTACATAAAATCAATTTTACAAGCGATCTTAAATAATTAGGAAGGCCACCATCATCCTGAGATAGTCTACATTCAGTGACGTGGCTTCAACATCCATCTCATTGATCTCTTTTGTTGATATTCCATGTGGACATTTTTTTCTGTCAAGCTGCTCTCTTCTCTGGGAGCTTTGTTAGGAACAACCAAAACCTTGCTTTATGAGGACCTGAGCGACAGACACATCCTTATCAGAATTGTTTTTTCTTGGGCATTTATAATATAAGGTTTTATTTTTTTCCTTCTTTATTTTGTATTTATCAAAAAAAAACACAGTAAAAAGAATTTAAAATGTGGAAGAGTTAACAATAACTATACAGAGGATAAGAATCATAAGCATGGCTTATCAAGGGTGGAAATACAAATAAGATTGCTACACATATATTTTCTTTGTGTTCATCTTTCCCTCTGAATTTTTTTTTCCATCCCTGT